>JAAGWP010000043.1:0-81364 GCA_013266165.1 Fusarium graminum | reverse complement strand
GATTAATCTAGTGGTGATAATTAAAGTAGCTATCTAATATAGAATAATTCGTACCTCATATATATCACCCGATTAAGTAAGTAAAGATCGGGCCAGTACATGAGTGTTGCCTTGTGCTACCGGAAGAGATAGAATGCCACCAGAGTGGTATCAATATTCTAAGACCCTGACGGTATAGCTGGAAATTGACTCGATTGGGCATGAGGAACTATTAAGAAAATAGCGCTCGGAGGTCTCGGCAATATCTAATACCATTGCCCAGTTTGACCCTGTTACCATATTTACTCGGACAAAGCAGGTAGCGCAAGCGATACAAACAGTGTCGAAGAATGTTACTGTATGGCCATTGATCGCGAGTCAGCTTTGGATTCGCGATACTGGGCCGATCTCTGTTTACGATGTGTAAAGCGGTCGCGCTGCAGGTCTCGAACTCGGTTTCAATTATTGGGGAGCCAAACTCTCGCGAGATAGGGATTGACAAAACCATTTGGCTTCCTGGAGTCAAAGGATATGATATAACATAATACCATTTAAATGCTTTTGCTAGATTCATTAAACCTGGTCAAGTGATACTCAGTCGGTCATCCAGACATGCCGAGCCCTGCGTCATCAGAGCATACGCCGAAGCAGAGGAAATATTGAGCAAAGAGACAGATTCTCAGGGAATGAAGCTAGAGGTGGTTGTGGTTGAGGTTGAGGAGCCGCACCTTGAAGACCTTGCAGGTAAGCCTTGGGGTGTGACAGTTGCTTCATACATCAGCCATTATCTCGTGAATGGTGGACTTATTATGCCACGCTTTGAAGTTGCAGAACTAGACGACAAGGCCTATGAGATCTTTAGGCGATGTTTTCAGGAACGAAGTATCACACAAGTTGATCTGAATACCCTTCCGAAGCTCGGTGGGGGATTCACTGCACAACGCACCAGATATCATTGTGATATAGTGAACTACAGGGTGACGATGAGCCTACTCTAGGAATCAGTTGGCAAACTCGAAAGCTGCAATCACAATAAGCTGTAGCATCCGGTATGGTGTAGTGNNCCTGTACCGGAGTTGTTCTTTTGCTGTTTCGGCTGTGTCTAGTCAAACATATCATTGTTTTATTGTCATTCTTTTTGATTGAGAGATTTTTGCTATGACTGGATTGGCATGGGCATAGATAATCCAAGAATCAATAATGATTACCTGACCTCTACTCCCATCTTGATGCTATACAATTGTAATCACGTGATAGTGAGAGCAATCGGGGACTAGATCAAGTCAGCGGCCTCGTACAAGACCCCGATGAACCCCGTCGCTTCCGCCATCACTACCAGAAATCATCAGTACATCGAAGTCCATTTAAATAGCAACTGAGAATATCAAAGAAAATGGATAGTTCATCTGACAAAACCCAACATCAGGTTGCATGTTTTAGCTGTCGTTCGTCCAGACAAAGGTGCGACCGACAAGACCCTTGGTAAGGCTCCTAGAACTCACTCTGAAGGTCTCCTAATCAGGTTCTCTATAGCTCTCGATGTACTTCCCATGACCGTGTTTGTAGATATCCAGCAAGGTCGAATCGAGGTCGCAAGCAAGGAAGCACTAAGCAAGTCATCAACGCCGAACATAAGAACTCATTCTGACCCTGTGTAGCAAGCCTGACAGTGTCGAAAAGCTTCTTGCTCGCATCGAAGAGAGCGGTGCTCGCGAGGATATCCTCACTGCTCTTCTAGGTACCGGTCTCCCAAGCCCAAACACAACTGCCTCCTTAAAAGGAACTCCACAAACACAGGGCCAAGCCCCTGATTCGAGGCTTCATCAAGCTCGCGAAAATGTCTCTACTCTTTCACTCCCTTTACGGGAACCAAGCCGTGAAGATAGCGAAGATGTTGAAGACTTGGTTTCGCCGCTTCATATCGTTACGTCTGCCATCTCAAGCAATACGTCTGCACGGTGCGATAGGCTGCGCTCGCAGATACCAATGCAGCCTGGTGCGCGTGAGGCAATCATGGCACCAATAAAGGAAAGGCTAGCTATTTATTTCGGTAAGCGGCATGGCTTACCCCTGATCATGCGTATCTAAACTAGAGCAGCGTCGCATAGAGCTCAGCAAAAAGACTGGGAGGTTTTGGCAACTCAAGCGATTGACTCTCCATTTAAGTTGGAGAGAGGCACTTGTGATCCGCTGGCATCTCGGCTGATAGACGACCAAGATGCTTCACTATACTTCCAACTGTACGTTAGTCTGACCCAACATTCTGGACCGGTACTGACATTTGACAACACAGGTTCTTTAAGCTTCGAAATCCTTTGATTGGTCTTTTGGATGCTACACTACACACACGTGAATACGTCTACGCAAACTCTTTCACATTGTTCTCGGTCATATGTGCTCTCGGTTGTGCACTTTCAGCACGCCCGCGGGATCGTGCTATTTATCCTGTTTTGACATCCCTAGCCACTGGTAACGTCAAATGGTCTATCGCCGCTGCTGTCAAGTCCCTTGCAACCATACAGGCCATTATGGGCATGCAATACTGGGCACCTATGTCTCCAAGACAATCGGACGATACCTATTGGTTGACTCTCACCCACGTGAGTACCTGATGATTCTTCCACAAGCCTCGTACTGTTAACTAAGTCATCTCAGGCTCTTCAGCTGGCCAAGGAAATGGGAATCAACAGACCAGATACTATCAAAGAATATGTCAGCGCGGAATGCGAAAGCGCATCTCCAGAATTAAGAGAACGTTACGTACGCAACTATGAAAGAACTTGGTTTCGCACAGTTATCTCAGACAAGGGATTTGGTATCATGAACGGGCGCTTACAGTCTGTCAGTTGGAGAGAAATACCTCGCTCTGCGGCAGATTGGTGGAAGTCGCCTCTTTCCGAACCTTCAGATCGTATGATAAGTGGTGTTACTGAGATTAGAGGATTACTGGTAAGTCTTGTCTCGGAGATCCAATGAACCAATGGACATGGCTAATCTTGAACAGCTACGCGCTTTAGATAAGCGAGGGCTTTTAGGTTCAACGTCAACATCTATTTTGGAGTGGCACAGAGAAACTTGCGATACTCTCACACAAGTGCGAAACGAACGATGTATACCAGATGATCTGCCGTCTGCCAAATGTCTTCCAATCTTGGCTTTCTATGTGGACCACAGTATCTTGGTACTGAACGCACAAGCGCTCAAGGATCTGGCTTTGGCAAACGACACCATGACACCGGTCGCTCTTGTTACTGTTGAGAGGAAGTCTGTTGAAGTAGCCAGCCGTGTTCTAGAGCTTATAGCCACGGATAAAACATTAGCAGAGCTTGCAGTTGGGTTACAGAACAACCAGTTCATTATGATTTGCCATGCCATCACGGAAATCCTACGAGTAAGTCGTCATCTCGAAGCGTCCTACGCAGTTACTGATCTCAATGGCAGGCTATCAAAAGGGGCTGTTTGACTGCCGAGGAGAATTCCGCCGCCACAGAAAAGGTCATGGGAGTTATTCCGTTTCTCGATGGTTTAGTGCAATGCCTTCCAGCGTCATCCGCTGCACATCTTTACTTTGATCTTGCTCGCTTCTTTGCTTGTCAGATTGACTCATTGATGGGTGCTCCAGATCCAGAAGCTATGCGTGAGACGATTGACACGAGTATGTTTACGGATCAGTGGTTCAAATCTGTTGACTCGGGTATGCCAGATGTTGCCACGTTTTTGGATATGGGTTACTTGGGTTTGGATCAATCCATGGTAGATTTCAATGAGTTTCTGGCTACGAGTTATTTCGAAGGCGTGTCTTAGAATTCGCTATTATTAGCTCTGGGAAGGACTAGAATCAGGAAGTCATGCGAGATGCAGTGCGTACAAATCGGGGTAGCCAGGGTCGATGCCCACATATCTTACAAGTTGGCGTCGACTTGTTATGAGGAACTCATCCATTCCCACAGCGTCATCTATTTTGATAAGTGACAGCATATAGCAGTATACCTTTTTTTTCAGATGCGTTGTGCAAGTCGGGTAGTACAGGTGTCTGATGCAAACCTGCCCCTAAACCATTAGCGCAGCGACGTATTTCTTGGTTAAGAACGTATCCTGGAGTCCATGAAGTATCTTGGTTGACCAGAACTTTAAGAAAATTGGAGAGTAACTCGTTTTCAGCAGACCTACCACCTATGGAAATGGAATTCTGTCGGTGCCTCTCGAGCCGTTCACTTATCCACTTCGCAATTTTATCAGTGAGATCGATTCCAAAGCCCGCCTTGAAGAGATGCCTTATAATCTCAAGATTGTGTACAAGGAAATGACAATGTTCCAAAGGAAAAGACACAATGGTTTTGGATCGATATATGGTTTCGACATGCGACTTACGACTGGCCGTGGCTTCGATCAACAACTGGACGGTCCGAAGTCGAGCAGGATGTTCCTCTTGAAAACAATCATTGATGGAAAGTTCCGGTTTATTTTGGAAAAATATAGCGACACCTGCAATAGCACAATCCACTGGTGTGCCGAACCCGCCACATGTTTCTGTATCGGAGGTGTCTCTTAGTAAGTCTTGACAAACACTATGCAGGCCGAGACCAGCGGCCATGTGCAGAGTAGTGAAATCTGGTTTGAGGACAGCATGCGAGGCTTTTCCCAATATGTCTCGGCGAGAGAGCGAAAGCGGGTCGACCGGGTCCAAAGCGTCAAGATCGTGAAGGCAAACTATGTACTCGATAGCCCACAAACAGAAACTGCTTGTCTTGTAAGGTTGAGATAGCTCTCCCAGAAGCTTTTGACTCGGCTTGCCAATTATTCGTCGCTCGCTATATGGCTTATCCATCTGGACATCGTATACGAATAAAACTTTCTCTGTCGGCGCTGCCTCAAGATGCTAGCGATGACAAGCGTCACATTACCCTCTCAGAAGATTCGACCAATATAGCACATGGTGATGAAACGCAGGCAGCTCATTAAGAAAAGCTCTTCGCTTCTTTTTGAATAAACGGAATAGTCTTTGAGGTTTCGAGAAGCGTCATCAAAGTAACGAGTCTCTAGAGAGAGATATCCGTGTACAGTGAAGTGGGCAAACTCGATAGTCACAAGATGATTTCCGTCCGGCACAGGGCTTCCTTTGGTTCGAACAAAGCTGCCACACCATTTTAACAAGTCTTCCCCATTCACGATATCGCTATCCTCGAGACTGCTGGGATCCTCATTCAGGGTAATGGCCTCACACAACGCCCCCAGGCCAAGATTGCCTCGAACGTCGCAAGAAGATAAAAACAGGAAGGTTTTCTTTACCAGCTACTTGACCGAATCGTTATAGCTCTCTATTTTCATGAGTGTTCTGTCGTATGTATCAAAGACTGTTGGTGGTAACCTGTCCAGGGCCTGACGACGAGCCTTGTCTGTTGGAAGTTCGCACATGTGGTCTATCTGGCAGGCTACCCATCGAAACCTTGAATTTGTGGAAAAGTTTGTCTTTTGCGGTTTACCGTGATATGATGGACTTACGTTCCCTTAGCTTCGTTGACCTATCTTGTAATAATGAGATATTTGAGGCTCGAGTCGCGCAGTCTCAACTTCCTAGAAACGATTCTTTCTTCCAACGCAGAGGCTACATAAAGCTGTATATGCCTCGATCTCGACATAGATAAACTCTTGTTCCAGCTCGTGTGGAATTATAACCTCGTCACGGCTCAGTAGTGCTAGGCTGATGATGTCTGCGTTGTCAAGCAAGGCGAGCTTGGCTGAACATTTTGCACCTGACACGGCTTGATCGCCACATTCATCCAAACCGTCAACAATGATATGGACTCGCCTGAAGCAAGAACAGATATGAATGAGTATTTCTGTCAACTTTTCCGTTATGGGTTTGGTCGAAAGTTAACTGTCAGAGTAGAGCTCATCATAATATTTTTGTAGAATCTCAAACGCGCTCTCGTCCTGCAGAGCGAGTTGCGTGCATAAAGATAACAGGATATTAGAAGGCTTCTCAGACAGCTCAGACCTATAGGTGCAGAAGAAGTATGCCACTGTCCTGCTTGTATTTCCAGCGTTGCGCTGCAGGCACTCTTCAACAGTGGCAGCTGCAAGGACAGATTTTCCACCACCAGGGATCTGCTTGTAACGCTGTATCTCGAGGATCATGTCCTTGGACTCCGTTGACGTAAAGGGCCATTTGAGACAACCTTGTAATCTATCGCGTCCCGAATCTGAGTTGAGTAGAGTTTCAATTCGTGAAACCTTGGTTTCTGGACGTCTCAAAAGCTGGCGACAGTCGTGAAGATGATGTGGTTGAAGGCTTTTCTGACCTGGACTTTGTGTTAAAGATTCTGCTTGTTCGAGATCAAATGTAAGCAGCGATAGGTTGTGCAAGACGACAAAGAGATCTCTTATCCCCCGCACAAGGGCCTCGACCTCTTTCTGCGCTCCTTTGTAGCTCCTGAGGTACTTGGTGTCAGACCTGAAAAGAAGATCGGCAAGAGTGACGAGACCTGCGATACTGGCCGCGGTGGACAAAGGTTCTGCCATAGTCAAGACATAAGATGTATGATGAAGCTTGTGGGGCGCAGTTTGAAGGCTGAAGCGCATCTTAAGAGGCAGTCCGAAGTTCACTTTCAGCTAGAAAGCCACAGAGCCGTGTGGTCAACCAGCATCATGTCGGATGGCCACCACTACCCACAATGTGAGAATGGAACCCAAATATTGGTTACGCCACCACATACCCGACCATTGTGAATGCCTCCTAGAGAACAGCTTGCCATTCTGTGTGCTTTGTAGTGTCACAATGCAGAAACCAGTATCCGGCCTCATTATGGATGTCATATCTCTTCCCATCAAATACCCAAGGCGAATAAGGAGCATCGAGTGCTTGTACGAAGCAGAAATGGACTACCTTCCTAGGACGTTGTGCTAGGTTGGCCTGAGGATTGCGATGAAACAGACACTGCCAAAAATTCTCAGGATAAGACAATATCTCCCGGGAAGACTTCCCCGCGGTGGGGTCTTGAAAACTGCGTAAGGCTTACACCCGGGCACCCATAAATGCAACAAGTTTGATCAGGCAGTTGAGGTAGCCGAGTGAGCGAGGCAGAAACTTCACTTTTGCAACGAGGGGTGCTTATTCGGTTCCTAAGGGACTGAATTCCGTCGATCCAATGACCAGCAGTCAGCGGCTTGTCTCGATGCAAAAGCCAAGAGGTTGCAAAGCTCTTGACTCCGCTCATCCGGCTCACCCACCGGGGATTGTTGCATCCCGGAGGATCCACTCGGCAACCGGCACCAGTCGAGGGTGGCTTTTCGGGCCGTCAGGCCCCACACGTTCTGCCGGAGGATAGTGTCATAGTGTAATAGTGACATGCCATCGGGCCCGGAAAAGGTGATGAGCGGTAGGGACGTGTTGATTCGTTGGACGCATAAGCATGATAGCAGTGCACGATCTAAGTATTGTTCATGTTCAATGAGGCTTCAGTGGTTCATAAAATATTGTATGTTCATGTCTATCGTATATACTGTTTAACACGCTGAATAGTCACTCAACCAATCGGGAATGACTTTTGGGTATCTCAATGTCGCCTAAAGTGATTCGGCGAAGCGGCGCATCCACCGATAAATCATCAGCGACGCGATGGTGGATGATCGGCGGCTCGGTTATTCCCAGCCACGCTGGTCGTGGACGCTTCGTACAGTGTCATACCGCCGGTCTTTTTGGGCGCAGCATAGTGCAGTACTTTCTTAACTCGTGTTCGCCATTCTTATGTCACTCTAACTCAAGCATTCTCCTCGACAGCGTCCTTCTTCTTCTTGTTCAGCTTGATGCCGACCAAGCCAACAATTTCTTCCCAGAAAGTAGTAGGAGGGTCAACAATCATCGCACGGGCCTCGTAAGCATCGATCACGGGCCTCTCCCAGACAATATCACACTCTTCAGCACTGACGACCTTGGTTCGCTTGATGAGCTTCCAGGCCAGGTACATGAAAGGAGCAATGATTTGCATGGTGTAGTTAGAGAAGAAGGCCTTCGCGCTAAAGGGCGAGGTGAGTGAAGTGTATCCGTAAGTGTACACAACGATGGTGTGGATGATAAGGGCGATCCAGGCACAATATGGTTGGAAGTAGCCGTAGTAAGGCATCTTTGTGCGGTCAATTCCTTGTACCTTGCAAGCGCGGTAGTAGAAGAGGAAGGTGATGTTCATGGTGATGTAGTCCACGATACCTCCGCCAGTGATAAGAGCGAGGAGAATGCTCAGGGCCTCGGAAGAGCTGCTGTCGAGCTGGAGGAAGGCGAGCAGAGGAAAGATCATGGTAACAGCGAAACACCAGATAGGGACACCGTTCTTGGTGGTCTTTCGGAGGAAAGCAGGAGCACGACCTTCGAGGGCCAGGCTGTACAGGGAACGGGTCGCGCAGAATGTGTAAGTGTTGCCGGCAGAAAAGATAGTCGTGAAGAGCAATGCGTTCACGATATGAGGCAGAACATTAATACCGAGGTTGGACATAGCGATAACCCAAGGGGATGCGGCAGCAGTACCACCCTTTCCATCGCCGAGATGAACGCTGACAAGAGTAGGATCCTTGTGGTCGAGAACAATACCACATGTCAGGGCAGCGCCAATAAAGAAGAGGCCGAAACGGAAGTAGACTGTCTTGAAAGCGATCTTGACATATCGGCTAGGGTGCTTGGCCTCGGCAGCGACCATGGAGATATAGTCAGGGCCAACGACGAAGAAGGCGGCGGCAGCCAGGGCGCCCATGAAGCCCTCAAGACGGCCCATGTCACCTTCGGATCGATAGGTAGCAAATGCATCGTGCACATTGGACCAATAACGGAAGCCATACGCGTCACCCTTAGGGTTACCCCCTACCATAGTCACAAAAGTGTAAAGGAAGAGGATGAAGATCAAGATGATCTTGCCAAGGGCGAGCCAAAATTCGGCTTCACCAAAAATACCAACAGCAACAACATTCAGAATACTAGAAGAGAACATAAAGTTTAGCATGCGGACACATCGGGTGAAGAGGGAGAAGTGCGAGATGGATGAGAAACACAAGGAGTGCATCTGTGACAATGAACATCAAGAAGTGACTTGGAGTTAGTTCTTACCCATAAGCGATGATGACGGCAATGATGAAGCCAGCAGTTGGGCCTGTATCAGTAACATTATCACTCCAGAATGACACGACCAGGTTCAGAGCAACGATTTCGAAGGGGATCAGGAGGGCCTCATAAAAAAAGAAGTTCCATCCGACCATGAATCCCAAGGCGTCGTCTACCCAGTGACCAGCGAGACGAATGAAGCCGCCCGAGACAGGCATGTAAGTGTTCATTTCAGCGATGGAGTTATTGGTGAGACCGAGGACCATGGCGTAGAGAGCTGTGCAAACGAGGAGGCTGCCGGGGCCACCCTTGGCCAGACCGGCGCCGATACCGATAAAGAGACCGGTACCAACAGTGCCTCCCATCGCGAGGAGTTGAACTTGACGGTTGTTGAGACGGCGATGGAGACCATCGGCGTTGTCAGCCTCATTACCGGCATCGGGGCTCTCGGACCGCTTGGATACCTTGTCGTCGGAAGACATGTTGGAAACGTTTCGATCGAGTTGTTTTGGTGTTGATCGAAAGATGTCGGCAGCTCAGGACCACTTATCAACCTCAGATGTCTGGGGTTGGGGTCATGTACAGGTGTGGTTTAAGGGAGAACTGGAGGACAAAAAGCGAGGGTGACAGCGAGCACGAAGGCTCTTATGCCATGGGCTGAGATTCGCAAGAGTCGGAGGATAGGCTCCCACCGAGCGCAACTCCATTGAAAGCCAGGCCGAAGGAATCGACAGAGGCATGGAGTGGAGAGTCTGTGTGGGCCGTCGTGACTGAATCGAATCCTCTGCGGAGCCCTTGTTCGTGGTTGAGAGTTGCAGGCATCGCGTCATTATTCTGGATCGTGTTACAGGTTGCAAGGATTACAAATGTATAGCTCTGGTACAAGCCCCAGTTTATTAATATCAGCTTTTTAGCAATAAATATGAGATATATAGATTCTCTAAGCCACTCTATAATAAAGAGTGTTAAAAAGGCTTTATAATAATATATATATCTATATAGATTAATGGTATCATTAGGATTCTAATAATTATTACAATCCAAGGTGGCAAACCTAGGTAAATTGAGGCCCAATTTTATACATTTGTAATCCTTGTAACCTGTAAGTAAGAAGAGTTGCGAAAGGGCGAGTCCGAGTGTAGAATGTGGATATTGTTGATATTAGAGGAGACGGAGGCAAGTCGTGTCTCCACTGCCAAGAGGTGAACTTCTCAGGCAACGGTCATCTAGGGAGCCCGTACCCATCAAACAACCTCATGGCTCGAGGGTTGACACAATGGATTCAACGCATTTTGTAAATTAAGCTTCTCCGCGACTTACAAAAGGCGATGGAGGCGTTTGGATCAGGTACGTACCGCGCCCACGTAACATCACTTTGCAAATCTTGTCAATATTGATGTTGATCGGAGGTTTTCAAGATAAAATGCCAAGCCGCTATCGGCAGATGTTTCGAGGCATTATGACGTCAGTTCGATTCCTCTCAGCTGATGTCACGTGCCCATTACCAAACAGTCAATGCACGTGACACACTTCATGATTCGTTTGCGGTAAAGGCGCTGCGAGTGGACCCTGAACTCAACAGAAGGGCAGAGTTTTCAGTCCCTGTAACTTGCGAGCAACAGGATATGATGTGTGATTTGTCAAGGAAGCCAAACTGTGGACTCTGTTTTTCGAGTGTGGATACGGGAACAAACATGGCACGCGTGCGAGAAGTTCCCGCTCTTGAGGACACCAGAATCGGCATAACCGAGCCCAGAATCATGAGAGAGGCAAGCGACCTGACTTGAATTGAGACATTTGGGTTTCCTTTACATAATCGATGAAAGGTTGTAGGGGCTTGAGTTGGGATCTGCGATGACGTCGTGAACGACATGTCGAATGAATCGTGCTTGGCATTGAACCATCGTTGAAGCAGGAAATCTCAGCAATGCGGTATCTCGGTTTCCTGCTGAATCCAGATGAACATGCACATGTATATTTTTAGAAGTACCATTTGTAAAGAATCAGGGTCCTTCACACGCAAATCACTTCCTGTCTTTGTAACTCCATGTTTTGTCGTTGGCTATGCCGAGCATTCTAAACTGCGGCTCAGCGGAAGAGCCGCGCCAAGTCTCCATTCGCTTCGCCTCTTTCAATTCTAGAAACAAACGAACAACCGCCGCTGACGACTATCGGCAGCGTCCGACACCGAATCATCGCTTGGACAAGGCCCAGAATAGGCAAACAATGCTGGTCAGCGGTACGCTTATTGGCGGCGCAACCTGGCATCAACCACACAAGGGAGTGTCCGTTAATTGAGGTATTTACAATATCGTATTGTCCCAGCGACGATAGCCGCTCCACGTTCCCTGTCTTGGCATTGCTGTCAGTTTTCGGAATACAATAGGATGATCTCTTTTGTCCAAGACCTCAACGATTATATAGTCAAATTGGTGACCGAGCAACCAATATGCATAGGCAGGCTTGTTCTGCGGGGGCCAGCTCAAGCAGCTGTTGGCACGATACATAAGACTCTTGTCCTTCATGAGGTCTTTCCATGATACTTATACGATAATGGACTATCATTGACGAATTGTCCTGCTTGGCTATTACGTCGCCAGGATCTTGTATTGTATGAGAGCGCCATTGTGCAAGGTACAATTGCTGGATTACGCCATGACCGAGAAAACGCGTGCAGTCAGAAGAACTACGAGCGTAGCAAAGGCAACAGAACGTGTTTCTCCCATTTTATGAGCAAGTATAGCTTGCCCATCTATGCGTCGTCTACGTCTTTGATGATACATCCGCTCACTGTCCTTTGGCCAACGTCAATCACCGTTCGCTTGTAATTGTGATTACAATACTTGTTGGTCACAGCATTTTATTACCATACCGGAAAAAGGAAAAGTGACTGCGATAAATCTTCCGGTAAGGTAGACAAAGTTTTATGATCTAGATAATTATAAAATCTATGACAATTATCTTGCAATATTTGTCACTTCGTTTCCGACGGCAGTGGGACCTACCCTGTAGCTGTACGAGGCCCAAGCTTTAGGTTTGCAGCGACACAAGCACTTTGAATCTTAATACACCAATTCTAGAATAGAAAGCGTTTCCAGGCAACTCTACTCCCACAACAGATCAGCATCAAAAATGTCCGAATACTGGAAATCTACGCCAAAGTACTGGTGCAAGCACTGCCAGTGCTACGTACGCGATACCAAACTCGAACGCCAGAATCACGAATCGACTGCCAAACATCAAGGCGCCCTCAAGCGCTTCCTGCGCGATCTGCACCGTGGCCACGAACGAGACGAGCGCGAGAAAGAGCGCGCCAAGCAAGAAATCGCACGACTCAATGGCGTCGTCTCAGGGTCATCTTCAGAGGCAGGGCCATCATCAAGACCTGCGCCGCGCGCGCCACCGAGTGCCCCTACAGAGGCGTCGTTGAAGAAACAGAGGGAACAACTTGCGGAAATGGGCGTCGCAATACCGAGCGACTTCCGACCCGAGATGGCTATACCTGGGCAGTGGACTGTCACAAATACACGAATTATCGAAACGAAGACGGAAGAAGACGAGGGTGCGAAGGTAGAGTCTCGTGCAAACGGTGTGCGAAAGCGCGAAGTGACGGAGGAAGAGAAGGAGGAGGAAGACGCCGTGCGCAGCCTATTCAAGAAGCCTAGGCGATGGGGAAGAGACTCAAAGGCGATGCCGCAGCAAGAAGATCAAGAATTAGATGCGTTGTTGAGCGGATCGACATTCACACCGAGACCAGGCAAGGAGGAAGCAGACATCGTCAAGAAGGAGGACGAAGATGCTACACCAGAAGAAACAGTCAAAACGGAAGATGCAGAAGCTGTCAAGACGGAGGCACCAGATATTGAGCCTCTGATAAAGCCAGAGCCAGAGGAGGCTGAGTCGGGAGTACCGACGGTGGTTTTTAAGAAGAGAAAACCCAAGGGTATCCGACAAAAATGATCAAGTTTTGCTGTACTATACAATTAATTACCTTGTCAGAGAGGTATAAATGATACCATACGAATAATAACGTTCACATTCTTCTTGTTTGACCGAATTAGAGCGACTACCTCCATGACGCTTGACCGATTCATAATCTGGCGCTCCACGGACCCGGCCCCGGAATCGGTGTATAACAAGGAGACAGTATCTGGGCCGGACATTAGTATCCTCCGGATATAAGTTTTCAATTCCAAATTTGTATAGCCTCAAAAACGACGTCCCCCTATATTCTCCAATCAGTATACGATAATAGATGGAGCTTGCTTAGCAAGCATACTGTAATGGATGAAGGTTTCATGCAAATGTCCTGTGGGGTAACCAGCCGTCGTTTTTCTAGAATGGAGTTTCTCGGCGTTCGGGCCATCAATTGCGTCACTCGGATAAGGAAGTCCCGCCTCATTGAAGGATATAACTCGGGCGAGTATCCTCCGATTTTGATCTTGGCATAGTTCTCCAATCGACTTTCTACAGCTTCACCTTAAGCAACTACACTATACTCTATATCATAATGGCTTCCAACCAACCTGCCAAGTGCTGTACCGTGGGTGTCCGCCATGAGTAAGAACCCCAAAGCTTTCAAGCTCATAGCATGTCTAATACCTCACAGAGGCGAGCCCACCGGCAAGATGACCAAGATTGGCAACAGCATTGAGGCCTACATCGCGACAGCCCCGGCTGACAAGCAGAAGGGTGGAATAGTTTACATCCCCGATATCTTTGGTATCTGGAACAACAGCAAGCTCATGGCCGATCAATTTGCCGCTAACGGCTACACCACAATCATCCCCGACGTGTTTAACGGCGATGTATTCCCTAATCCCATTCCCGAGGGCTTCAACATCATGGAATGGTTTGAGAAGGGTACCGATGGCAACAACCCCCACACACCCGCTCAAGTCGACCCCATCGTCGTCGAAACCATCAAGGCGCTCAAGGAGCAGGGCATTACCAAGATCGGAGCTGTAGGATACTGCTTCGGCGGCAAGGTAAGTTCACAACCGATTTTAAAGCAGACATTGGCTAACAAAGTATCAGTACGTGGTCCGAAACTACAAGGAGGGTATCAGCGTCGGCTATGTCGCCCACCCATCTTTCGTCGAGGAGGACGAGCTTCGCGCCATCGGCGGCCCTCTCTCTATTGCCGCTGCTCAGACCGATAGCATCTTCCCTGCAAAGCTCCGCCACCGATCAGAGGAGATCCTTATCGAGACAGGCAAGCCTTTCCAGATTAACCTATTCTCTGGCGTCGAGCACGGCTTTGCTGTTCGTGGTGATGCCAACAACAGAACCGTGCAGTTTGCTAAGGAGCAGGCATTCTACCAGGCTGTGCAGTGGTTCGATGAGCACCTGGCTTAAAATGCAGTAGATAGTAGATGAGTAATGATATAAATAAACTACGTTAACAGAGGTCGAGAATGCATTCTATGGAGAAATTGGCTTGAACTTTGTCTTGGATCGAAGGCTTTGCCCAGGACGGAATATGAGTAAACACTTTGATCCCGCAAGCGATGTGTATAGCTGACAATTGGGTGCTCTCGTTGGCCATCCTAAGCGCCAAGACGCAGGAAATTGTATCAACAAATCGTAAGATCTAGAGATGAGATGTTACGCCGATAGATCTCACCCTCTTCCCGCTCGGCAATCCAGATCTATGGGATTCAAGCCGCTGACACACCCTTGCTTGACCCCCACTGCCCCAAAGTTTCAGTGCCGCTCAGGGGAACCTTCGGTATAGACTCCACTGTGGCGCACCCGCTGCCAACCACCATCTTCCCGCTGTCTCTTGTCTACGTCTGCTTGTCTCATGGTGATGCTGACGGTCTAGCCGCAACGTCTCTTCTTTCACCACACGCGACCATCCTGTCTCTCCTTTGCGCCAATAGCAATAGTCACCACAGCCTTCAAAACAAAAACATGCTTCAGGAGCCTCAGCCTTGGTGATGGCCGCCTCTGTCGATTCCATCAATTCTCATCGTCTCCCACCGCTTTTATCTCCCGCCTCGACTCCTCCTCCTCCATCGACATGCGCCGACGAAGCGACCGAGAAACTCCCCACGATTCCTTCCGACGAGGACCACTCTTCTGAAGAAGGTTCTCATCGGAGCGGCAGTGTGCGCCGTGTAGACTCTGCATCATCCTCTATTTCTGAACCAGCGGTCGAACATGACAACGAATATGAGCCAGAGGAAGAGCAGGTGGAGGATGTAGTAGAAAAAGAGAGGGACCAGGAAGACAATAAAGACCTCGATACCGCGATGCCCTCTGGAAGGGCCAGTCGCAGTAGCACGATAAGCAACACGGCAAACCCAAATGTTCGCCGTCTATCTGCAAGTGAGATGCAGCGCCTCACAAACTCTCCCGACTCCCTCCCCGTAGCCCCCGCGCCTCAGCGAAGGTCAATAGATCAAGACTCTGCGTCCCATCTTCTCGACCAGCGCGAAGCTATACGACAGTCCACGATGCGTCTCGAACAAGCTCAACAATCTCTCGAGGCTTTCCCATCGCTGCAGCCGAACAGCGTCGCTGTCGAAGCTCGTGCAAATGGAAGCGCTGGCCTTGGTCTAGCCAGAGACTTCCAGATGGATTTCCAGCGAAGGCCGTCTCCTGGAGCACGTACTTTGTCCACACCCCCAACAACTCGTGTATCAGCAAGTGATTCCTCTGGGACATCTTCACCACGGAGATATTCGTCGTTCAACCTTACTGGCCGTCCGTCTCTTCACCTCAATTTGGATGGTACAGGTGGGACATCTCCTGTCCTCAGCGCCCGACCTGGCCCAGCAACAGCCATTCCAGTCACCGGCTCCTCAAGTCTACGACCACCGTCGCCAATCCCACCTATAATTCCTCTACCTCCCATGTCGCTTCCTACACATCTCCAGTTGGAACTGGCCGCTCAACGGCCCAGTCCGTTGTACATTCATCAATCTCATGCTTACGACATCCCTTACGAGTCCAGCGCGGCCAAGTTCGAACGTCTCAAGAACGTGCTATTCCTTCCGCCTTTCCTCGAGCGCACACTTAACTTTGGAGCCTTGGCATGTCTCGATGCTTGGCTGTACAACTTCACTATTCTGCCTATGCGATTCACACTGGCTCTTGGTGTACTTGTTCGATGGTGGGCATATCTGGTTCTCAAAGAGGTCCGATGGCTGGTCGATTATGTATGGTATGGTCTAGGACGGCTTTGGAGAAGGGGACGAGTATCGCGGCCTGCTACCACTGATGATACATCTGATGAAACAAGATCACGTAGTGAAAGCCGTTCTCGAGGTCGTTCAGAGGATACAAATGAGAACAACGAGTTGAAAGACCTGAAAAAGCATCTGAACGCACACTTCAAGCCTCTACAGCCTCGATCACAGCCCAGATCTGGAGCATTCCGGCATAGGAGAACCCAATCAATGCCCTCCAACCTGTCAGCTTTCCACAAAGCTGATCTACTCCAAGGTGCAGTTATCATCTGCAGTTCCATGGCTCTCATGACCCTCGATGCAAGTCGCATGTATCATTTTATTCGAGCCCAATCTGCCATTAAGCTCTACGTCATTTACAATATTCTCGAAGTTGGTGATCGTCTACTATCTGCTCTCGGACAGGACATCCTCGAGTGCTTGTTCAGTACCGAAACACTTTCGCGCAACGCCTCTGGTCGATCCAAGGTCCTTCTGCCAATGGGGATGTTTCTGCTGGCGCTGGCATACTGCTGTCTTCATTCCATTGCCTTGTACTACCAAGTTATCACGCTCAATGTCGCCGTCAACTCGTACTCCAACGCCCTTCTAACTCTCCTCCTCTCAAACCAATTCGTCGAGATCAAGAGCACAGTCTTCAAACGCTTCGAAAAGGATAACCTCTTCCAGCTTACCTGTGCTGACATAGTTGAGCGTTTCCAGCTTTGGATTATGCTTCTCATCATTGGAATGCGCAACATCATTGAAGTTGGTGGGCTCAGTATTCCTGGTGCTGGCTCAGAGTCACAGTTTGATGATTCTTCCGCACCACTGCATAACCCGTCAATCCTCCCTCACAGTTTCACCGTCCTCCCCTCGTGGCTCATGTCTGGCGAGGTGCTGTCTCCGTTCCTTATTGTCATAGGAAGCGAAATGCTTGTTGATGCCACTAAACACGCCTACCTGGCGAAGTTCAACAACATCAAGCCAGCTTTCTACAGTCGCATTCTTGACATCCTCTGCAAAGACTACTACACCAACGTGAGTTCCACCAAACCTGTATCCGTAACGATTATTACCGTGCTAATTATTTCAGGCCTTCATGACGCCCTCTCTTACCAAACGGCTTGGTCTTGCCGTGATACCCCTTTCATGCCTCTTTATCCGTGCTTCTATCCAGACTTACCACATGCTTCTATCCACTCACCTTCCCATGCCACTACCCATCCCCGAATCTACACAAACTTCCCTCACCGAGGAGTCCGCCACTCCTTCATCGCCGGCCATGATCGCGGCCCTCAACCGTTTCGACTCTCTCATTCGTGATTCCCTTGGCCGCGCAACATACGGCTACCCCTATGGCTCACCTCTCAACTCCCGCCCCTGGTACTCTTGGACATCCGACGACTGCATCGCTGCCGTCACCATGGTGGTAGTCTTCTTCATCGCTTTCCTCGTTCTTCTCATTCTCAAACTCCTCCTAGGGATGCTTCTTCTCAAGTACTCCCGTAACCGGTACGCACGCATGAAACGCGCAGAACATCAAGGTCACGCGCCGGAATCATTCGATACCACTGGTGCACGCAGAGTAGGTAGCTTCGGTTCAGTTGAGGTTGGTGAGGATAGACAGAGATGGATACACGCTGATAGGAACGAGGGGTTGAAAGGTGGCAAGGGACCAGGGAAGAGAAATGATAAGGCGACAGAGAAGACGAAGAAGGATGACTTGGAGAAAGTTTCGAGGTATGAGATGGTCGCCAAAAGGATATGGTGATACACACGTGCATAGTTTCAGAAAGCATTTTTGGCGTTAGGTCGGCTAAGGATAGTAGACGCACATCCGAGCAGCGATACTTCATATATAACTTGACTGTACACTGCAAATCACGAAAGGAAGCCTCAAAGTCCATATGGAAAGGTATATTTTTAAACCTAGGTATCAAAGTTCTTCTATACGCAAAGCATTTTTTTGCTTTGGCAGAAATCCGAGCGCTTGCCATCCATCCATTCATTCCCTTTTTCCTTTTCCCATTCCCTATCCTTTTATTTTCTATGCCACACCGGAGTAGCACATAATACTCTATAAACACGCAGCTTCTCTAATGCGTATTCTTTTCATCAAATCATGTCGTAGGTTCGTCACTTTTTATATAATCCACCAATCCGGAAAGTCGTCAAATCGTGATGCGAAGTGTCCATTTACTGGATGCCAGCGAGCTGGATCAGGCTGGGGTTGTTGGCCAGAAGGTCAGGCTTGGCCTTGTAAAGCATCTGGACGGTGCGCTGGAGAATCTCCCGGGTCTCGGGCTCAAGCTGCTCCTCGGGAGGGCTGAGAACCTTCTCGAAGATACCAACGAGCTGGGGGGTGAGCTGCTCGACGGTGGGGTTGGACTGCTGGTACAGGTTGAGGATGTTCTCGTAGATGGGGGCGTTCTCCTCGAAGTCCTCCTGGAGGGGAAGAGCGTTGACGACGGCGGGGAGAGCCTGAGAAACGAACTCGTTGTTGGGGTTCTTGGTCATCATGCGAGAGACGGCACCAGCGACGTTGTCAGTCATGCGCATCTCGTTGACGGTCAGGAGAGGCTCAAGCTTCTCCCAGAGGACAGGGTACATGGGGAAGGTCTTGCCAGTGTCGGCAGAGTTGAGGACAACCAGACCGATGGCGTAGGCAGCGTTAGACTTGGCCAGAGGGTCAGGGTCTGTCAGGCGGCGAACAAGGGCCTGTCCGAGAGACTCAGTGAAGGGAGTGATAGACTCGCCGGTGTACTTGGTGATCTCGGCAATGGTACCGACAGCGGTAGATCGGTGGAGGTCCTCGTTGGAGCTGGCAAGACGGAGGATGGGCTTCTCAAAGACCTTCCAGAGCTCACCGAAGTGGGCGCCAAGAGCAGCAGCAAGACCGACAACAACGTCAAGAGCAGTATCGATGACGAGCCAGTCGTACTCGGAAGAGCCGGCATCAACCTCTTGCTCCTCCTCCTCATCACCCATATCCTGTTGGCAAGGGTGAGATCGAGTAATGATAAGACTAACGACCGACACAATCTCCTGCAGGAGACCATCCTTGGAGGCGAGAAGGGCGGGGCCACAGGCCTTGAGGGTGGCAGCGATGTTGCGGTTGATATCAGTGATAACGGAACTGTAAGACTGTTAGTACATGATTCATAAAAAGAATTCAAGAAACAATAAGTAACAGTGTCATGAATCAGAAGTAGATCAGACGTGTTCTCAGCAACGGCATTTTGCCTCTGAGTGAGCTGGGTGTACGCGAAGTATTCATCATTTTGACAAGAGGGAGAAAGAAAGGAATGGGGTCAACTAACCGTTCGCTGTCGTCAGACCAGATGGTCATGGTAGCCTTCTCGAGGGCCTGGCCCATGTTGATGAGCGAGGTAGGAGGAGTGTGCTTAGGAGGAAGACCAGCCTCCCACTTGACACCAGCGCTCTCTTCCCAGACCTGGAAGACGCGGGCGTAGGTGCGCCAGAGCGTGGAGACAGCGGTCTTTCGGCATCCCTCGTATGTGTGCTCGGTGAAGGGGGAAACCTTCTCAATGGTCTGTTCGACGTATGTCTCGAGGTTGGCGCTGTTGCAAGAGTTCGAGATGACATCACCAAGAACGTCAAGAGCAATCTCCTGCTCAAGAGCGACAGCGGTGACAGCACCGAGGTCATCGAGATCGTCGAGGTCCTCGATATCATCCCAGTCCTCCTCGCCGTTGGTAGCGATGGTGAGGTCGTCCTGAGTATCAGGGACCTTGACCTTGATGCGCTTACCACCAACAACGATGGAACCGTCACCAAGCTGGCTAGCATCAACACCGGGGATATCAATCTCCTCCTCCTCAAGCTCAAGGGAAGAGTAGAGACCCTTGAAGACACCAGGAAGGAAGTGGTCGAACTGCTCGTGGTAAACCTTGGACAGGTTAGACCACAAGATGAAGCTGGTCTCCTTGAGGCGGGGGTTGTCGAGGCTGAGAGCCTCCTCACTGGCAGCCATGAGATCCATGACATAAGGCTGGAAAGCCTCGGAGCCAACAGCCATGGCGATACGACCCAAGCTGTCACAGGTGGAGCTTCGGAGGTCCAGGGACTCCTCGCCTTCCTTGATGGAGACGAACTTGCCAAGAGAGGTCATGACGTCCTTGAAGTAAGGCTCGAAGGACTTCTCCATAGAAGAAGCGATAGCACCAATAGCGGAAGCGGCAGCAGCCTTGACGCCGAAATCCTCGTGATCGAGGAGGCGGACCATGGGGCCAATCAGGTTGGGGCCGTACTGGGCCATGATCTTGGTGTCAATACCATCACCGAAAGTATCGAGGGCACCACAAGCGCAGCGAATGATGCTAACATTCTTCTTGTCTGAGGGACCCTGAGAGGCGGCCTCGAGGTTCTTGAGAACGGAAGCAATGATCTGCTCGTGGTGAGAGGACATCTCATCGGCCATCTCCTCAGCGAGGTGGATCAGACCAACCAAAGAGGCGTGTCGGACCTGAGGGTCGGAGTCCTCAAGGAGGGAGATGATGGTGGGAAGAAGAGGCTGGAGCTGGGTGGAGATGAAGTCGGGAGCACCCTCAGCGGCGTTACCGAGAGCGAGCATAGAGGCCATACGGTACTTGGGGTCGTTGTTGGTGGCGAAATGAGGGAACTGCTCGAGGAGAGGAACGATGGCCTGTCGAGGAGGCAGCTCGTTGGACAGAGTGTCGATGAGGCTGATGGCAGTGCGGGCAGGAGACATGTCCTCCTCGTCATCATCGGCATCGAGCTCGGTGACGATGTGCATGGCCTTGACCATGAGCTCAGCGGCCATACCCTTCATGCCCTGGATCTTCATGCGTCGGTAGCGCACACACTGGATGAGGAGAGCAAGAGCCTGGGATCGGGCATCGTCCTCAGCGTTGACGTTGCCACCAAGCTCAATCATGAAAGAGAGGAGATCTCGGAGGTGAACGGCGAGGAGGGAAGAGTCGTAGGCGACGAAAGAGTGGAAGACCTCGAAAACGATCTTGTAGCTCTCCTCATCTTCGGCCTCGACGCTTGCCTTGAGGATGTTGACGAGGCTGGGAACGAAGCCCTGCATAGCCTTCAGTGACACAGTGTCCTCCTCGGGCTCAATAATCATGAGGATAGCACCAATAGCGCGAACGATGTTGATGCGAACCTCCTTGCTCTGGGGGTCCTCAATGCGGGCCTGGAAGAGCTTGAGAAGCTCGTGTGTGTGGTCGGAGAAGTGGGTGGGGTCCTCCTCGAGGATGGCGTAGAGGAGGAATGAACCAACCTCACGAGCGACAACATTGTCGTTGTTGCTGAGAGGAAGGAGATGCTTGAGAAAATCCTCACCCTCACCGTTCTCCATATCAGCGCTGACGATACCAGCGATAAGACGGGCGAGGGAGTGACGGACACCAGCAGAGGACTCCTTGAGGACACCCTCAAGAAGGTGGGTGCGGGCAAGCTGTCGCTGGTCCTGGGCGGTCTTCTCCCAGAACTTGGGAATCAGACGGAGAGCCTGGACCGAGGCGAGCTGTCGAACACCGGCATCTCCATGTGTGAGGGAGATCTCGACGAGGGCGAGAAGCGACTCGGGCTTTGTGTAGAAGTTCTTCTGGAGCTCGGCGGTAACGGCCTTGACCTGCTCGGTGTTGGCTGAGAAGAAAAATGTTAGTTCAGAGTTTGCATAGCGAGGTCGCCACAGACAGCCAGGCAGAGCAGAGCTTGCAGGCTGTCGAATGTTGGCGCCGGCGAAAATACTTACGGACTTGGCTCCCCTCGAGGAGCTGAGCAAGCTTTCCCTTATCCATGATGATTTCTGTGTCGAGGCTGGATCGACAAAGAAAATGAGGAAAGAAAGGAAAGTAAAATAAAAGAGAAGAACCCGAAGGTTTATTATATGTGACGGAGAGAAGAAAAGAGTCGCGAGAGACCCACGTCGAAAAATTTAAATTATTTGGGGTCCCCTCGGGTCGAAATTAGCAGAGAAAAAAATTCCCATGCCCCGCTCTGACAGCTGCAAGCTTTGGTTGGTAGACAAGGCTCGAGCGCTCAAGGGTCTGCTGTTGCCCCTCGTTTCCATTCCACTTTAGCGCAGGGCTTTTGTGGTGATGGTTTCTTGGACAGGCTAAAATGGCACCGAACAAGTTTCAATACTGACCGCTTTTGGTGAGGAGTTTATCTGTGTTGTTTTGCTTTGTTGTTTGTTGTCTTGCAGAATGACCTGTCGTGGTTCATAGCTAATCACTGCACTTGTACTGATGCATGATCAGGCAACCAGGCATCGTTGAAGATGTCGCATAATGTAACGCCGAGGGCCAAGTCTTGACGTTGCTGGCACCCATCGAGATGCTGCGCTAGTTGAGGTGTACACAGACGGTATCCAATAAGTGGCGGTCCCTGGGTTCTGATGACGTTGGTTGGCTGCCAGGCACTTTAGACTGCTCAATGCTGTTGACCATCTGATGAGCTAGGCTTTATCAACAGTCCACCAGATAACTTCACCCTAAGGTCTGCGCGAAGTCGACAAGGTGCCAGCAATGCATTGCTCAAGTCAGCACGACTGGAGAACAATCTAAGACTAGATCGAGTCGTGGATCATGAGGGAGTTCGGATGACAGACACTCTGGAAACATGGCCCGTTCAATGAGCTTGCTTCACGACGACAAACCTGTCATTGTTGCTCTAGAATACCACCAACTAGTGTCAAGTTCGGGCCAAAGTCGACAACATAGCACCACTGGCCATTGAGTACGTTCTTAGGCGAGCTCGAAAGGTTATTCGGTTTATACCTGATACAGCCGTGACACAGCCTTCCATAAGCATGGTACCATACCAGATGCCGGCACCAGCGGCCAGTCAGTTACCCTGCGGTGCTTCGTATACCCCGCCACAAGACACCGTATAACGCGATCAGTCAACAATCTTCTTGCTAGGCACACAAATCCGATCATCGATCATCATCGCCTCGCAGTCGAGATCCGCATTCTCCTTGAGGAGATCATCAACACGAACACCATTCTTCTTGGCAATCTCCCAGCAAGTATCGCCCTGCTTGACAGCATACGCCACAGTACCCTCCGGACAATCTGGGATAGGGATGCGCTCTTCGGGTGACGCCTTGCGGCCCAAGAACCAGCACAGTAGAACGAGGGACAGGATGACGAGCATGAGGAAGTTGAGAAAGGGCTTCATCTCGGTGAACCACGACATCTTCGGTTGATACTGTTCGCTTGTCATGAGGAAGGTCTCGGTCTCTTGGCCCTCGGGACGCGCTTCGCCGACCTTGGTGAGTTGACCGTATTGATTACCTGGTGCGCTCTCCCAATAGCTTCCGTCAGCGTCGCGGAACGTGTAGACCTGGCTGTCGGCATCGTAGCCTACTCTCTGCATACCCTCCGGGAGACGCTCCTCGTCGGTATCATAGCGAGAAAAGCGAGACATGGCGCGCGTTGATGATGATGATGAAAATGAAATGGAATCAGGTGAAAGTGTATATTGATGATATAAAGAGAAGAAAAAAGAGGTTAGGAACAGGCGACTACCTCCCTTGGAACACGGACATCATGTCACCACCCCTTACCAGGGACCGCGTCATAGCATTAGGTAATCATATATCCGCAATAAGCACCAGCCACGCCTGCAAGCACAGTACGTGCACTCAGCAGTTGAAGTTATTAACTGCGGAAAGTTGGTATCAACTAAAAGAAGAGTTGTATTTATGTGAGTTGTTCATGAGTGGCTTCCAATACTATGTCCGATGTGTTGACTGTACGAACTCGAACAACTCTCCCGATACGACACCCCACTCAAGACCTCGCGTATCAACCTTCAACAGGTAAATCGACATAATGAACTTTATACAGACACCTCTCGTCAAACTTGGAGAGCCTTACTCTCAAATTCGTCCGCGGTATTTCTTCTTCTCGTTCTGTGTAGGGCAACTTGCCATTAAATTATGCAGTGGTGGACATTACCTGATGCTTCCCAGCACATTGTCAATTTGACCTCCATCAAACACCATTCACCAGACCGTGAAAACCTCCACAAGGAAGATCATGGCACCGAAATATAGTTACTATATATAACCATCGCAAGGAAACGATCAGGATTATCTCATTCAATTTGCCTCCCTCTTCCCTATTCTTACCAGCTGAAGTTAAACTCCAAGCTTTGAAGCAAGCTTTATTAAGAGCGGCCAAAAAGCTTCACCGTTCACCAAAGAAGTCTATCCTGGGCTGATAGAGCGAGCACAAGAAGGCCCGTTGGTCCCTCAATCAACACAATAATGGTTAGGTTCAGGAAAATTAGGCTGGACTATGAGCCTGGCTCTTTCTGGCGTTATATGATGGCAGGAACACCCTAATTCAGAGTTCTGGCCCAGGTCGAAAGACAAATATTCAATCTTTGAACTCACATCTCTACCGATCATCGGCAGAATACAGAAACTATCACATGTTCTTGGCTATCCATTATCTCAACCATGTCAATCATCATAACCCAGACATCCGGACCACACGATCTAATGATCGTTATCGATTGCACGGCTCCCATGAAAGTCACCGCATCAATACTCGAAGATTGTCTCCCCAGCATCATCACTTTCATGGCTTTTACAGGTTACTTCGACCGCATTGGAGTATTAGTCTACCGCAATTACATCAGCATCAACTCCACAAAGTTTTCAGGGTGGTGGTCTCCCTGGGGTATTACAGCCGATTCCAATTCTGTGACCCACAAGCAAATCCTCGAGTTTGCTGAAAGGCTTTGGGTGCAGTTTGGTCAACACAAGGCCGTCAGACCAGGTCTTGCCAGAGCATACCAGGAAATGAGAGAGGACGCAACGACCGCCATGCTCTTGTACACCAGTGGACCTCCTCACTTTACTGTAAGCGACAGCCCAAACGGCACCACGGAAAATCAGGAGCGCATCCAGTTGGAGGCTTCTTATAGCTCAGGAGATGGCGCTTTCGCAGATTGGGTGACTACCGCGAGGACATTGGCAGGCAAAGAGCTAGGTTCTGCGAGTTCCGAGAAAGCTATTGTCTTTCCCATCATGGACAGAGAACTGTATACATACGTCAGCATAAGCCCATACGTCTTTCTATCAGCCATCACTGGCGGTGCCACCTTTTTGACAGAAGTCAGTCCTAGTGCCATACCCATCCTGACGTTGGAAGTGCTTCTTACGTGGATGGGGAGCGACGTGGGAGCGAAGGAGCGTGGAGGTCGAACAATGAAGGTCGATAAAATACACTATATCGACGAAGTTAATCTCGGCTGGTCCACGTCTGAGACGCACCCTATATTCTCCAAATATTGTTCCAAACACCCTGACTCCGATGACAAGCGAAATAAGACAAACAGTATGAATATGGCCAGGACCACCTTCAAGCTCCCGATGATGCCCCGTCTGCTCAAGGCACGAGGACTAAAGCTTTGCAATATTCGCCAACAATTCCAAAGCAATCAGAACCTCCAAACTCAAGCATGGGGACAATTGCAGAACATCGAGCAGCTGGATGTCCGAAGAATTGCTTTCAATGCCATATTCGGCGATATATAGTGCAAGTCCGCCGATGATGAAAGCCAAGAAGAAGACGGAGTACCCAGCTCAGAGTCCGAAGGTTCCTCTGGAACCCTATACTAATCGTCTTTGTGGACCGAATCACGGCAACGAGGATAGGTAGTGGGCATAAGGAACCATCATTACAGTAGTTGAACTAACCTTCATGGTATACACCAAAGCTGTGACACATGCAAAGCGGTCAATGATTGATTACATAGGAATAGTTATTGTTGTCTGGACTAGTAGAGATCACAACAAATACGTAGCGTATATGTTGAGTTTTCGATGCAGTATCGCTCTTTCGTAATGGTTTTAATGACCATGATATTGAGATATCACGACTTGCGAGTAATATCATGTCCCTGAAATCTACTAATTTCATTCTCAGTCCATGATTGGCTCCAGAGTCTAAGGTTACCATCTCCGATGGGGAATCACATTGCGCTGTTTCTGGGTTGGGGACGGGAAACGAAGTTTTAGGGTATCAGGTTTGAGAATCGATGGCGCTGAGGAGTCGAGGGCTAGACGCATCGAATGATTGGGCATTGATGAAATAAGAAGACAAGAGATATCATAGTCAGAGTCTCTAGGTTGATCTCACTCCGATTTACTTGTTTGCTAAAAGAATTAACTTACGGGTGATTTCCTTCCTGACGTAGAACAAACACCATTGAATGGACATCATAAGAACCTCACCAAAACTGCATGTCCCGACCTGTTTTCATATTCTGAACGTCCTGCCATCGCAATCCATCGAACCATACCCTCAGTAAACGAAGTTATCTTAAGCTTCAATTCTTGTACCTCAATATCGAACACATCGATCATTCCTGTTATCCTCAGGCTTTCGATTATGGGACGACGGATGGCTTTAGCGCCCGCCCATGCGCCGCATCCACCTCTAGGGCTGGCCAACACCTGCTAAGCTTTGGATTAGAGCCTTTAACCGTAGCGTCATTCCGACGGGAAGGAACGGGATTTGATGCTGAGACAAGATGTGATGCACCTTACCCGACACGACTCTATGAAAGGAATGCTCATCAACAATCCAGACGGTATCTACAACAATTCCCATGCCATCTTTATACCATGTCGCCCTGATTGAGGCCTGCTTCGGCCTTGAAAGCGGCCGCCCCCAATGTCTCCATGCTCAGCTGGAGCCCACAACAATAAGCCCTTAATCCAATCGAACCCTGGACCCGAGCGTTGTGCACCCTGGTCAAAGGTGCGCGACCGCCGACGGAGAAGTTCAAACGAGGCTCTGCGCCTGTGGGTTTGGCCAATTCTCCCCTTCTTCAACTTCTTCTTCTTCCCTCTTACCTGATAACCATGGCGCCCCCTTGATTCATCTGCCACGCGGGTCTTGGTTTACAACTCCAAAGACGCGGCTGCGCGACGATTCTTTATGTCGTCTTGACCTCTCTCCTGTCGCAGTCAATCTCCGTCGCACCCACGACTCCAGACCAACATCTCCGTCATTGACTCCAGCTCGGCCCGCCCTTCTACGCGGCATTCAATTCCGACTTATTGAAGACGAACGAACCGATCGGCCGATACTTGTATCTTGAACGCCATGGCTGAAGCCGACCCCGAGGTTGTGGTAGCCCTTGTGGCTCTCCTGGTGTCTTTGGTCGCCTTGGTAGCCACTTTCATGCAGGTTATGCAACAATACTATGCCTCTGCTGCAGGATATACTCAATGCAATGAGAAAGTGATAGGAAAATGGGCGCTCACAAAAACCCGTCGTTTCATGTGGGATGAGCTGCGTTTTGAGGTCGAGTTCGAAGCTCCTGTCATATTCGTCTCGCCCCCAGACAACCCGCATGGTCCAATTCGTGGAGCCGAGATCTATTTCCTCGATGGGAGCAGCGAGAGTCTCGAAAAAACGTGGTCTGAGCTGGACATCAATCCCAGAGACGAGTATGCAAACATGACACAGCGAGAGCGCATTCACACTGCCGATAACGAGCGAGCTTCCTGGACACTCCTTCTCAGCGCTGTCCAGCGCATGGAACACGAGTCGGAAAAATGGCAAAAAGGCGAGTATGAAAATATGCATAGACTCGCGGGACCTCCCAGTCAGCAGATACAGCATGACCTCCGTACGGCACCTCCTACTTTATACGAAGCACATACCTTGACAGTCGCTCTTCAGCGTAAACGCAAGAGCTGGGATACGATGCCTGCAACCGTTCTGCGCCCATATGCGACAACAACGATATGCCATCTCGTGGAGATGTTAGCGGCTTTGGGTATCTACTGGAAAGAATTCGACCGCAGGCGAGACCGCTATCGTGCGGAAGGCAATGGTTTCATGGTGCTTGGAGAAAAGGTTGCTGATCTAGGCTTGATGTTCAATTTTAGCATCTACGGACGGAGTCGATTCGAAGAAAACCGGGTGATCCCTGTCGATCAGGTAAAGGAGCTATGTTTTGGCTACGTGTCGACTATCTATAGCGTGACGCTGGATGAGCGACGTCTCCGATTCCCAGAAGACGATCCTGAGAACTTGGCTTTCCTCCAGCTTGCAACTCGCAGCGAGATCTCTCAAACTCTCATTCGTATCGGGTGTAACACCAACGCTGTTCGCGCTTTCCAGGATGCTGGCAAGCATACATCCCATCTTTTCCCTGGTAGGTTCTGGCGTTTCACGATATGTGACATCCGCTAATCAAAACAGTGTCTTTCGAAATCCTCGGTATGCTAAGTCATACTTTCCACATCAAGGACAGCATGTTCACCCACATCCCCAACCCGACTTCTGATCGCTGGGACAAGCAATCAGTATCGCTAGTTAAAGTTATGGAAGCTTACGAAGTACTGGTACCCGTCTCCCTACCTGGGGCACGCCGAAACCCAGTCATCGTCGAAAGGATCAAAAAGCATATCGACCAAATCTTGGGCTACAACAAGGATGAGAACATGACTCAGAAAATGTTTATGCTCAAGGCACTACATGACGCAATCGATGACTGCGACCAGATCCTCACAGCCAAAGAGCCAAGCGGTAATATAACACCGTTCGCAGAGCGGATGGGTGAAAAGGTCCAAGAGAATGAGACACAGAAGAAGCGGAGAGAAATGGTTCAGGATGTCCTGCGATCGCACATCCAAGAAGTCTTGCGTCTTCTCAATGATGGAGAGGATCGTTCATCTGAGACACAATCTCTCCACGCTGAATGGAATGCAGCAACCGCTCACCAAAGACCGGACACGCAACCCAGAGTGAATCCCATTGGATTTGAGGACATGCATGAGGCTAGTCCCGATGAACGACAGCAAAAATTCATGGAAGTCTACTTCCACGTTATTCGCGAAAGGGTAGTCCCTCGTGCCGTACGTTCAACAGATCGTAGGACGAGTGTTGGTGGGCCCCCTGCAGGCTACGGTTTCCGAAGAGCTGGAACTGGCCGCACCCAGGCCAGCAGCACACGAGGAACGGAACGAGCCTCACCAACTTTTCATCCCATGCCAGGTCCTCATCTCCAGACCAGCATCGAGAACATTCCGCTCGCCCCTATGCCGAACGGACGTCACTCGATATCCAGCAGACCCGACAGCGTCGTCAGTGATGCTTTCTCAACGTCAAGTGAACAGCCAAGACCGAGGCCCAATCTCCATTTGTACGAGCAGGAAGTCAACCATGATGACGCATGGTGTACATTAATATTCCGCATGATTTGTTGGCTGATGCTGCACGACTTTAACAAACTGGATGTACAGCTAAGCAAGAGTGAGTTACTGGGAAGTCGCATGCCGGTTTACATATCATAGGATGGTACCGATCTTTGGATAGGTACATACTATTCATTGAATAGGAGAAATGATTGGGGAAAATATATTTAGCGAGATGTCTGGGAACAATGATACCACAATAGTGACTTATGTAGTCTTTAGCTAGCAGATGTGCTTTGGAAAAAACTCCTCGTGTACGGTTCAGGGACTCATAGTGGCCTAGACTCACAGTCATGACTAGATACGTACAAAGGACCCCTGAAAGGCCTGGTCAGAATATAAAATCGCCGTCTGTTTGAAACATCACCTTTTCACGACATCACATTCCTTACCCGCACGAGGTCTGGAAGCCGCCGCCGATCGGACCATCCCTGCATCGGCACCCGTCCGGTACAGGAAATCCGGGTACGCCGACGGCATTCCCTTTTTCGGCTGGACCAAAGCTGACTAACTTAAGCTCTACCAATTCTTTGAGTGTCAAGGCACGTGAGACGAGTGTGATCTCTTTTCCGCCACTTGCCCAGAAGTTTTCGATCGGCTGTAGCCGAGGATGGGATTGGCTGAACGGAGTATGTCTGTGGTGATTGTTGGGAGGCAACTTCACTGTCTGAGGTTTATTAAAGTGATGTGGATGCGAGTAGTGGGGTTGCCGAGTTGTGCTTGAACAAAAGGAACTGGGGATAGACAGTGGACTTCAAGGGATGAAAGAAGGGAGTTGTTTGAAGGTAATAATAGTCAAGAACTAAGCGGCCAATAGAACCAAATGAAGGAGTTGCTGACCTATTGTCTGCTCTGTATCTGGACTGTTACCCTTTATTCATGTATATATCCCTCCCTTGACGGGAATAAGAAAGCATTGGCAACTTAGCGCAGCGCACAAAAGTCTGATAGCTTCCTTTACTGATCGATGTTTCCTTTGAATGCAATTGCACCACAATGTTTCAACATTCATCAACCCTCGAGGTTCAACCCCTGCCAGGTTTAGAGCCTGGTGCATCCGAAAAACACGTGAGTTTATCCGTACATGGCGGGGACCAGGAAGCCATCATGGCTTTAATTCTTGGTTTGTAGGGATCCTTCCAAGGATAGCGTTACTCGGATCTAGATCGTAGAAATCCGGTTGAGAATCGATCAAGCTCAACACTCAGACACTAGACTATGACTAAGACAAACAGAAACCTGTCTTGAATTCCAGCATCGCGTCGCCATGACCGTGGTCACGGGCGTAACCGCGGTCGTAGTAGCCGGGTGCGCAGACCATCGTTGTCTCGTGGCTTGACCAAGATGGCGTCTGAAATGCTATCTTTGACGCATGAAAATTGACAGTAATGCAGCAAGGTTAAGCATCACCAACAGGTCACTCAATTTACGGTACTCTTTGGCCTCCCCCAAACACGGGTTGTGGTGATATGGTCACGACCTGCATATAGGTACTGTTTCCAGTGACGGCCCTATAAAGTTTGGTGGGAATGGTGCGGAGAGGTACTTAAATATGCCTGTGTCATGTTCCCCTTCCCCAAAGACACCAGGCTTTCTGACCAATTATCTCGCAGGGAGCATCAGGCTAGAGCTGGTGGAGCTATGGAGGAGCACCCTGGGCCAACCATGGTGAAGTTACACCAGTCTGAAACTGGTCTAGATTGGAAAATATGTGACCCACCTTCACCTTGGCCCGAGTGGCAGAAACCGACTCCGCCGTCACATCTTGTCGCTCACCAAAGCCTCGTCGTCTCTTCCGTCAGCAACCAAAGCCCAGACCCTTTCGGAGCAAAAGGGTTCAAGAGACAGAGAGAAAGAACACCCAGGCGGCGTCTGTCATAGGTTTTGCCCATTCTTTGTAGCTCCTTCGTTTTTAATTTACCTACTTTTGGCTCAGCTTGTATCCCATCCTCTCGCCACACTCCCTTGTACACACTCCCCTTGCCTACCCAGCCTCAGGTGCACGCACGCGTGTTTTGCCCGGATAGCATTACAAGTCACAACCCTTTTCCTCCGACACACCCGATACGACATCTACTGTACATCGACTTCGACATACCATATTTCGAATTTTGTCCATTGTCCCCGTTTCGTTGCTGGGCCCGAGGCTACTACAGCCTCTACTCGCCAGCCCTTTCTCGGACCTCCCGTCGTTGTCGGTATCGTTATCCTCTCGTCGATATCACCCCCAAATATAACGTCGACCTCGTCCCTGTATCCTGGGCTCGTCAGACTCTGGTTTTCGATCAAATCTGGATAGTTTGATACCTGTCATACCGACCTCCTGAGCACATATGCGTGATTCTTGTGTGTGAATCCCTCGCGCTCGTTGCCTCGTCACCGGCTGGTCGGTTACTTGAATCCACTTTCCTTGACTGGGTTGTTGGAGCTCGTGATTGATCTCGAAAGAATTCATACTGCTCGAACTGAACTCGTCGGCTTTTGTTTGCACAGGTAGTCTCGCTAGCCTGGTGCTTGTCACGGACGAACACAACAAATCACACAGACACGTAACGAACCATGACACCGTCACCTGCAACCAGTCAGGCTCTCGAGCCTCGTCACAAACCATCACAAACAGTATCCGTCAACATTTCAGAAGCATCCCAAAACCGCGCCCGCCGATTCCAACTCGAGGTTAGCGAGTGTGTCGAGACCAAGACTGTTACGACCACTACTCGTCTCACACGAAAGTTTCCTCAGGTTTTCGTTCGGGATCCTGTGCCCCTCGAGAACCTTGATACAAAAGAGTATCCTCTCGCCATGAAGCCCACTCCCCCAGAACTGATTCAGTTCTCCTACAACATGCCAGGTGCGCAAGAAACAGACGATGAAGGTGAAGATGATACCTTACATAATCAGGTAAGTTTCCGTGCTGTGCTGCAAACTTTGTCCCTACCGATGCAGTGTTCCCGAGTGACATCCGGCTAACCTTTTGATACAGCATTATAGTAATGAGCGTTCCACTCCCAGCCGAGTAAAAGACGAATCCTCACAAGACTCAACCACCCTAGTCCGGATACCCAAGCAACGATCACAATCCCCCTCCGAAGGATATCCTCGCCGCTCCCGAGCATCAAGGGCCAGCCCAACAGATTCTCCAGAATCATCAGCACCAACATCAAACCCTCGGCGACCTGCTCGATCCAATCCACTCAATGCCGTATCAGACAAACTGCGCCGCTCCATTGCTCATGGGTCAACACGACGGGAAGGAGAGAGGTCGTCTAGAGCCCCCTCTGGCTGCCTAGCTACCCCTGATACTTCAGAAGTCGTTGGCGCTGATGACCGAACAGCTCGTCGACGCTCGTCACACCCTGAACGACAACACTCACCCGAGGTGTCCTCATCCGCAGTCAGCCCTCGTTACGAAGCCACTAGCCCCGTGGAAAGTGATTCGCATACTGTTTTTAGCAGTAATGTGGCTACCCCGCCGATTACTGACACCGACGCCGAACCATTTGCGGATATCGACGGATCTTTGCAGCAACCTCTTCGTCCCTTCAATCCCCGGCCTAGTATCGATGTCGTTGCCGCCCAAGATGCTAGTCTTCCTAGTCCCAGACTTTCGCCTACCTTGGCAGCTGCTCAGCTTCACACTGCCGACCATGATGAAGAGGCTCAGTCCAGCTTCCAAACGTCAAACTCAGATCCCTCCCGATGGGTTGATGAATCACAGCTGGAGGAAGACGACTCTTCGACGGCACTTGTCCGCGCTGGCCAGTCCCACGATGATTATGCTCTTACTCACACTGATGGCTCCAGCTCACCCCATGTCGTTGACACGCAGACATTACTCGAGGCGTTCGACTCCATGAAGACCGAAATGAAAACCTTCATGATGTACCAGTTCCTCCGTCGGTGTCCACGCCCCACTCTTCGTGTCATTGCAAATGCCGTCAATCCTGCACTGAAGTGCGATTTCTTGCGACAGTTGCCCTTGGAACTCGGATACTCTGTTCTAGCTCATCTCGACCACCAGGATCTTTGCCGTGCTGCCCAGGTCTCCAAACACTGGCGCAATATTGTTGATCGTAATGAGACTGGTTGGAAGGAACTTTTCGACCGTGATGGATATACCCTGCCTCCCGGAGAACTACAAAAGGCTATCATTCAAGGTTGGGGTTGGCAAGATCCAGTTGGTGCTACTGGCTATGAGAAAGATTTGAGCATGCGAAACCGACTGACATCCACTGAGCACGAGCTCACCCGGACTCTTCGACAAGAGACTGCTTCCAAATCTCGTGCTTCCAAGCGCAAGCGAGCGCTTACCACATATTCTGCTGCTGAACGATCCAAGCGACGGGCCAGCGCCCAGGAGGCCGTGACTCGTGAAGAGAGCAGATCGCAGCCCGAGGCCAGAAACCATAAGTCGGAAGGGCCCTTGTCTGCTGCCAATGCTGCCGCTGCTGCTGTTCCCGACCCCCAGCTTGGACTTCCAAGTCTTCGCGAGCTTCATCTATTCAAATCCCTTTATCGCCGTCACCACATGATCCGTAAGAGTTGGACCAGTGGTGAGGTTAAGCCTGGCCACGTCGCATTTGCAGCCCATCCTCGTCACGTGATTACGTGTCTTCAGTTCGACGAGGACAAGATCATCACAGGCAGCGACGATACCCTCATTCATATCTATGATACCAAGACGGGCAAAATCCGCAAGAAGCTCGAAGGCCACGAGGGTGGTGTTTGGGCGCTTCAGTACGAGGGCAACATGTTGGTTTCTGGCTCAACTGATCGATCCGTCCGTGTTTGGGACATTGAGCGAGGCCTCTGTCAACAGGTGTTTTACGGACATACTAGTACCGTCCGCTGTCTGCAGATCCTCATGCCTACCGAAACCGGCAGAGATTCCAGCGGACAGGCTGTCATGCAGCCTGAGAAGCCTCTCATCATAACCGGTTCCAGAGACAGCCAGCTCAGAGTTTGGCGACTCCCCGAAGTTGGTTCTCGTCGCTACATCCAGACTGGTCCTCCAGCGCATGAATCCGACTGTCCTTACTTCATTCGCGTTCTGGCTGGACACACGCACTCTGTTCGTGCCATCTCTGCCCACGGCGACACCCTGGTCAGCGGATCCTACGACAGCACCGTTCGTGTTTGGCGAATCAGCACTGGTGAGGCTCTTCATGTCCTCCATGGCCACTCTCAAAAAGTTTACTCCGTTGTCCTCGACCACGAACGAAACCGCTGTATCTCAGGCTCCATGGACTCACTGGTCAAGATCTGGGATCTCACCACTGGCGCGTGTCTGTACACACTCGAGGGGCACAGTCTGCTCGTCGGTTTGTTGGACCTTCGCGACGAGCGGCTAGTGTCGGCCGCTGCTGACTCGACCCTTCGCATCTGGGACCCAGAGAATGGCAAGTGTCGTAATACGCTTATGGCGCATACCGGAGCCATTACCTGCTTTCAGCACGACGGACGCAAAGTTATCAGTGGCAGCGAGAAGACTGTCAAGATGTGGGATGTCCGGACTGGCGAATGCGTTCAAGACTTGTTGAGCGACCTCAGCGGTGTTTGGCAAGTCAAGTTTGACGAACGACGATGTGTAGCTGCTGTCCAGCGAGACCAGCTTACTTATGTCGAGGTATGTTTATATTGTAAACGTCCGAAATCAATAATGACTAACATGATGCAGATTCTGGACTTCGGAGCTGTTCGAGATGGCAAGCCGCCAGAGGAACTAGGAAAGCGCATTCTTCTCAACGAGCCCGAGGTTCGAGCCATGATTGAGGAAGAAGCTTAATATACCACATCACGGACGAAACGGTTGGTGGAACACAACATCATCGATATGGTTTTATACACGACTCGTTACCATGCATATGGACGACTAACGAAGCCGCGGGCGTTAAGGTGTGCATTACCACGCATAAACAACACACATAGTTACGAAGTACGTACAAGCACAGGGCGGAACGGCGTTATTTGCTTCTTAGGGGATGCCATCATACTATACCTATTGTTTTACTCAGAAATTATTTGATGTCATCAAAGCCCGGTCACAAGAGGGCGTCGATCACAATGTATCTTATTTTGGCCCGAGACGGACGAAAAAAAGCCATGTTTGGAGGCTCAGCATTGCAATTAGGAGTGAATGAATTTGTTACATGATGATTGATGTGTGTAGTCTGATGGTTGTGAATGTGTCAAGTCAAGCACCTATTCACTTGGTAGGGTGCGGTCTTATTCCGCCCTGGACAGTTGACACACACTACAAAATATCCTGGCCTATGGGGGTTTGAGGAATGGAGATGGAAGGATTTTAATGGGTCGAGTCTGCCTTGGGCATTTGTGTTGTGTGGAATTGCTGAGATGCAGATGATACGATACGTACAATACTCGTGATTCAGCTGCTTATAGTAGAGAGCTCGATGGAAATAAAATAAGCGTGATATTGATGTTAGTCGTTTAAAGGTTTTGGGTTATTTCAACCTTGGATATAAGCATGTTCACTTACGCCTCCGTTCATCGGGGATGTTGTCCAACGCGAATGCCAAGTTCCGATCATCCCGAGCTGAAAACAGGGACCAGGCTTACATGGTTGGTATCCCTGCTTGAGGGTTACAATAAAAGCCGCACACCACTATCAGCAAGCTGGAAGGCCTCATGTAAGACACCAAATGGGGTTGTCGGAACTGCTTTTGTGATGCGAGTGTCGAGGGGATGGTAAACTGTGGAATGTGACCCATAAAAGTTTTATCTACGCTGTCCATGAGCTCGGGCGAATTATTCTCAGTGGTAGTATCCAAGGAGATCACGGACGCTCGTTGCAGTCTTGAAGGTTGTTTGATGTGCGGGCAAATGATGCATACCAAGCCAAGGGACTTGGAGCCTCAAGAGATCCTTTAGAAACGTAATCGTTAGAGGCCAGGCCGCAATCGAAGCCCTTTTGGGTGAGGATACCATGCAAGTGATCGCCAATTTCGTACCCGCGTTAGATCTTCCCGTCAAAGGTGTGCGACTTTTATTGTAGCCCATCCACCTTATCATGCGGAGGGGTAGTATTTAGGCAATCAAGTCCCCCATCAACGTCCAAGTCTTGGCCTTGATGCTGATATAGTACTATGGCCTGGCTCAAGGATTTTGTTGTCAAGGCGGGGGAGGAGTATAAGAAGCAGTTGCAGTCACAACAACAACAGCAGCAACAACAGCAGCAGCAACAACAGCAGAGAGAGTCGGGCTACGGATATCAACACCATGGAGCTTCACCTTCAGGATGGCAGCAACAGGGCCAATATGGACAACCTCAAGGAGGTCAATATCAGCCTCAATCACCTCAGTATGGACAACCGCAGCCACAATCACATACTCCTCCTTGGCAACCTCAGCAGCAACAACCATACCCGCAATATCCTCCTCCGCCATCACGCTATCGTCCTGTGAGTGTTCAACCTGAACAAACGCCCCCACAGCCAGCACAGATCGACCCCCAAACTCAGTACAACGCCGACTTCGCCAACACAAAAGCTGCATTTCAATCCCATCAAGCACAAGTTGAACAAGAGGCAGCCCAAGCCAGAGCCAATTTAGATGCCTTGGCGGCTCAGGCTGAGATACAAATGGCCCAAGCCAAGGCGGAGATGCAAGCAGCCGCAGACAGAGAACAAGCCAATTTGAGAGCTCAACGCCAAAGCCAAAATCTTCAAGCCCAAGCGCACACCCAGCAGCTCGAGGCGCAATGGCGCGAGGCAGAAAGACTTGCGGCGCAGTACAAGGCTGAGTATGAGGCGCAGATGAAACAGGCCGAGGAAGATCTGGCCAAAATGCGAATTGAAGAGGAGACACAGATAGATGAGTTGGAGAAGCTGAGGGCTGAGGAGGCGAGGAACCACCAGCTTGGGGAGGAAGAAGTTGTGAGGGAACAGCAGAAGTTACTTGATGAGATTCAACGGCAGAGAGAGTTGCAGCAGCAAGGAAAGGAGGAAGAGAGACCGCCTTTGCCGCCCAGGGTCAGTACGGGGAGGGAGGTTGATGCACAGCTTTTACCCACAAGACCTGTTTCTACAGCTGGAAGCATCAATCCTGGATCACGGCCAACATCGTATTATCCACCTCCGCCAGCTCAAAGAAATTCGTACACTTCACCACAGGCTCCAACACCCTCTGGTCCCTCACGGGGCTATGTACCTCCGCCTCCTCCTGGACCTCCTCCTGCACAAACCACGAGTCCGAGTCTTGATCACTCGCCCGTATCAGTATCCCCTGGGCAATACTCACAGCAAACACCTTACCACCCCATGCCTGTGCCGAGTCCGCAGCCACAAGGGCATCCCTCTCAACAGTCACATACACAAAACCCACCAGCAACAGCGATATCGCCTTCACCAACTCAACGACAACCAGAAACTTCATACTATTCACCTCCAGCTCAGCAGAATCCACCACCACGTCAAGGCCCTTCCCCTACCCCTACTCACACCCAACCACCAAAGCCACCTCGTGTCAGGACCCCGGGACCAGCAGAACAACATGCCTGTGGTGCAAAGCCAGGTCTCGAGTGCTCAGCAGCCCTGACAGCTTTCCCTCAACACTGGTTCTACCACGCCGCGGTACCAGAATTCGTCATATGCGCTCGATGCTATGTCACCCAACTTTACGATACCAAGTTCTGTAGCTCATTCCGGAAAGTATTCTACGATGACGGCGAGAGGCGCCGATGCCGCTTTAACACCAGACGTATCACAGAAACTCTGTTGCCCGAGTCTATCGAGTCGGGAAGTCTTGACCATCTTGTCGAGTTCATGAAGAAAAGAATAACCATCAAAGACTGTAGGGAACAGAACATAACGAAAGGCGAGTTGTGGTACAGAGCAGCTGATATTCCCCATGGAACAATATGCGAGGCGTGCTTTGAAGACGGTCTCATCACTTCTTCGTTTGCAAAATACTATACGCTCCAACAAGACCAAGACGGCGCCTACTGCGACTTGAGTGTGTGGTTCCTCAAGCGTAAATTTATGGACTACGCCAAAGAGGACAAATGGGCTCAGTTCTGTCAAGAGTTCAACCAACGTGCACAGCTGCCGGATTGTCCAAAGATCAACACTGCCAACGCTAACAGCCGCGCGTGGTACAAGCCCATTCACGGACCGGAAGGGTTACAGGCCTGCGTATCGTGTTACTATGACTACTTTTACGCTTCCGAGGATCAAGACAAGTGGCAGCAGGTCACAGGAGGAGACTTTGAAACGAGGTGTAGTCTTGGGCAGTTGAACCACGTTATTCCGATGCATCAGGCTATTGATGACGAGGATAGAAGTGTTTTCTGGAATGCGGCGCGAGAGATACACAAGTATCCTTTCTGTGATATGAAGGGCACAAAGGGCAGTGCTTGGTACATGCCTACCAACAGTACCCAGTGGGGAATATGCGCGGCATGTTATGAAGGTGTCGTCAAGCCAATAGGGGGATCACGATGGTTCATCGAGGATAACCGTACCACGAAAGATGGAGTATATCTCTGCGGCTTCAGTCTTGGCCATCCACGAGCACCTAAAGCACTCGAGGCATACATCAACGCGCGCAACTGGGGTGAGAGCAGGCTTCTTCTCGACTGGGCTGCACAATGGGGTAGCGTCGAGCAATGCCCAGGAATAAAGTTCAGCAGAAACAGGCCTTGGTGGGGATGGGGACTGGCTGCCATCTGCGAAGACTGCTACCTATCCTTTGCAAAGGGCACAGCGCTTGAGCCTCAGTTTGCACTCACAGGAGTGAAGGATAGTGAGAAGTCACGCATGTGCGATCTTTTCTCGCCGCGCATGAGGGGGTTGTATGCAGAAGCTTGCAGAACAGGGGACCTCGGGGGCTTCTTGTCCTTGGCGGAACAACGGCACACAGTGTATTCGCAGACTATTATGCAATGCGAGCAGATTCTCAGTCAGCAGAGGTTAGCGGCGATGCGGTCGCAATACCTGGGCATGCAAGGGTCCTTCTACAAGAATCTTGGATGGACGACAGATGCGAGCATAGGGCATAGCTACACTGTTGGAAACTCGTATGTTGGGTATGGACATGCCAATGAATATGTTGCGCAAGGGTATGCGTACGATAGACAGGCGAGGGAGGTAGGGGCAGAGGCCATGAGTGGAGGGCCGCTCATGAGGATTGAGATGTTGGAGGCAAGATGGAAGCAGGTTGAGTAACCTCTGGATGTGTCTTGTTTCCGGTATTGTCATTCAGATCAAACCTCGTCACCTATATTTTCATCCTAGAGCATAAAACACACGGTCACTCTTGAGCAGAGCCCTTTTGAACGCCTAGAATACAAGTTCCCATATATCCAAAGTCGACGTGCCCATCTTCAATCCCATATAAGACGCCGCTTTTCCAAGTATCAAGTACCGCCCATCCCAGCTAAAAGACGCCGCTGTGACAAATCCACTCTGGAACTTGATCGTGTACAGCACCCGTCCAGAATACAAATCACTCACATCCACTCCGTCGTCTGTCCGGCAGCACAGGAAGCGGCAGTCAGCAGAGACAGCGATGGGCCAGCCCTCGCGCGTCCGTCGTCCGCTGAGACTGTACGACTCTAGCGCTGCGGTGCCGTGGTTCCAGTGGAACACAGTGTCGCCCCATAGCGAGACGATGACTTCTCCATCGGGCGACGTCCCCAGGAAGAGGGGTTTTTTCCAGGTGTCTGTTTCGAGCTTGGCGATGGATGCCCGACTGGCTACATCCGTGATGCGAATTGTGCCGTCGCGCGATTGTGTTACCAGGAGGTTACTATTAGGGGTGAAGACAGCGTGGGTGACTTCGTCGAGATGGCAGGGAATGACGACGGAGGCTTTGTTGATGTTGGGACTGCAGTCCATGAGCCCTACACGACCGCGTGTACTTCCCACAGCAAGCCAGTTCCCATCCTGCGAGAACGCCAACGGTTTCGCACCCGGCCACTTCACAGCGGGGACCTTTCGTCCATTAATGTAATCGCCCAGGTACACAACTGGTCTCTTGAAGTTAATGCCATCGTGACTCGCAGCATTAAGACCCTTGCCGTCTTCTTCACTAAGGTAAGCCCACTGTCTACCGTTACGTGAGAATAACATATTGACGCCGTGTTGGTTCTGCAAGCAGGAGACTTGGCTAGCACTCGTGTCGTAAAAGCGCGTAGGCGACTCGAGGGTTGAGATGGCGATGGTGGGTGCGCCATGGCGCGAGAGGTAAGCCGTCTCGATGACTTCATGGTTGGAGAGTTCCTTTTTGGCGAGGTGCCGGAGAGAGATGCGCAGTGGGGTCTGCGAGGTTATGCCGATGGCATTGTAGTCTGGGATTGGAGGTTCGTTTGTCTCTGAGTGAGGAGACGACGCGATTGTTCTGCGATGTCAGTCATACTGAGAGGTACTGACGAGGAGAGACTTACTCGGCGTGAGCAAAGCTACCGTTGCTGTTGGTATTGGCTCCGCTCTCTGTGTCAGCCGGTGGCGGTGGTGGGGGGATAGCAGATGAGCTCTCTGATATGAAGTCTTGAGTAGCCTCGATGAATTCAGCGATGACAGTCTGCTGGCTCTCAATACGGTGGTCTTCGCTTTCGGATTCTTGAAGGAAGCGTGAACGTAGAGTTGAGGCTTCTTGGAGGATCTGAGAGCTGCTGTATCCTGGAAGTTCTCTCTCGCCATCATGAGGCTGAGAATTGATCGCCCTGCTGCATGTTGGTAAACAGATCACGTATGAGAGAGAACGGTCTTACAATAACACACAATCCAATCCTAAACTCATTGCACTTCTCAGACCCTCGATTAATTTTGCGAATGGCGATAGTCTCTCTGCTGTATGCTCCAACCACGATGGCGTTCTCTCCTCGGCGGTCCTCCCCGTATCCAACGCATCATCCGCTTCCTCGAGCAACTCACCAGCCTCACTAACAACACCCTTCAAGGCCTCATCCAACCTCCCCGGTAGAGTCGCGCCGTCATCTTCAAGAGCCTGGGCGTTGTGATGCAGCAGCCTCGCTACCATCTGCAGCTCAGCGAGCTCACGCGACAGAGCGGCCAAGTCGAGCCGCGCCTGCGGGTAATACGTGACAAAGTTGCGGAGGCCATCGACGAGACTGGCGGTGGAAGTCTGAAGAGCCGTACAGAGTGCGGATATTGAAGACATGGCTGAGAGATGTGATGGGGAACTCTATGATGATGAGATGTGGAGTGAGAATTACAGATGTGGTGTTTCACGAGTTGAACAGAGTACCTAGAGAGTGCGGGATAATTCTGTGGAGACACTACGGAAATTCGGAGACTTTGACGCGTTTTTTTGTGTAACAGTTTATAACAAGAAGTTGAAGATGCGGTTTATGGTTGTCATGAACTCAATTGTAGGGGCTTTGTAGGGGCTTTGGAAATTGAGATGAGCACGACATGTTTTGAGATGGTCTCGAGCAGAGAGAGGCTACCTGGGCTAAGGAAGATCCGGCTTCAGTTAGTCTAATGGGGTGATCGATAGCGCATGTGAGCTGCCAGGTGCTATGGGTTACGCATCACTATATATGGTTGAACAAAGGCATCTATGGCTGATATACATGACACAAATGCCGATAAGTGCTGCTGTCGCATTGCTCTCAGTAAGTCCTCGCAGCAGCTCGGTCTACCTCGGAGGTTATCCAACTACGTACTGCCAAGGTTGCGGGGTTGGATCTTGGGGTTCCCCGACAATCGGACTCACGGACCAAACCACAGGAACTGACGTTGACTGACGAATATTGGATGATACAGTAGCATTGGAAGGTATAAAAACGACTCAAATACCAGAAAAATATACAATACGAGCCTGGCCAAGTGGAGACACGAACATCATCAACTAATATCACATCTTGAGGCCCTCGACTTTTGGTACTTCTTGTTTCTTCTTGGTCTAGGGTGAGCCAAGCCCGCCGATCAATCGCTCCGGAAACACAGCCCACGGGAGGGCTAATGTTTACTTTTTCTTCTTTTCTCTTCCGGAGAAGCTAGTCTGGGAGACTGCCACATGGCATCGTCTGCTTCAATCCGAGATGTTGTTGCCGTTTTGGTCCCATTGCGTTGATCATCAGCCCATTAGCTAGTTTGGGCACTTATCAGAATCACGTATTTGTCTCACTTGGTCATCACGTTTTTCTGTCTCACCATGTCATCGATAGGTCTAGAGTAAATTCTACGAGATGCAATAAGAGCTGAATATTCCATTTCATAGTGAGAGATTATGGACAGTAAGAATGCTTTGCCACAACGCGTGTGTGGCAGTGACGAATAGAGTCAAGTGTAAACGCTTGATGTGAGGTTATTCGTCAAGACTGGGTCGAGGCCTTGGGGAAAAAGTGACAAGGACAGCTGAAAGAGGAGCAGATTAGACTTTAGCCACAGTTGACCTCGTTGGCAGAATGTGGCTCAGCACATGCTCTCCTTCTCAAGCAAGGCCCAGAAGAAGGGAATATCCTGGAAGCTGAGGATCGGCAGCATTAACATCAATGGCACCAGTTCGGAACATGTCCCCGCTGTGTGTTTGTCTCCCCGATTTTCCCGCCATCTATTTTTTGTTCTCCTGATTCCAGGCGTCAGGTCAGGTCGCCCTGTCCTGGTTTGATAGGGTGCCAGATGCACCACATGTGCGATGCGAATTGGAGGTTTGGCTGGAAGCGCTGACCCCTTTGCGGGCCTCGTAGGGGCGTCTAGAAAGGAAAAAAAAAAACAGGGATATGCCTTGTTTGGGTTCTAATGGATGCTTCCATGCACAGGCGCCTGACGAGGGAAGTGGGCTATTGGAGACCAATCGGCAGAGACTCCAGCAGCATCGAGGTGATGAGACCAAAGATGTGTCGCATCTTTATCGTTGCCAACCGCTGAGAGTATGAGATGGGAAGGGGTAATGGCTTGTTGGAGATTCAGGTCAAAGATGAAATATCTACACGATGTCAAGTCAGTGGTAAACATTAGGGGACAATGTAATCGAGGTAATCAAGAAATGGCCCGTAAGTACGGTCAAGCCCATCTCATGTCCTGCAACTGCAATGCGATGCGGGATCCAACTGTAACACGACCATCATCATCATCGTGCAGCTTGTCACATACCAGGCCCATTCGCTTACAGCCATGGTGATGGTGCCTGAGAATCACTATCAACCATCCATTGCATTCAACAGCCCAACCTGCCTTTGCCGTGCCGCCTTGGGACGGGACATGATATCGAATGCACGTCTGCATAACCTACTGCCCACGGGAGATACGATTCGTCTCAATTTGATCTGTGTATTACCTACCTTTATCAACCTCCATTCTCCATTCTCCTTCCCTTCTTCCTTTCTCTTTCTTTCCCTTCACCTCTCGTGTCCAACCCTAGGATTCCCCTGCCCCGTCGCTTGGTGTCTCTCCTCATGCTCCCGGTTTTTCCTCACCGACAAGTCCACCGCCTCTAGCTTACCTCAGTCAATCAATTCCCCTCCCTGTGGAACCCGTTCCATTTACTCTGATCCCCCCGACGCCACCGCCTAGAAAAACGTCCATCCCCAATTTTTGAGCCACAGCGTGCTTAGTCCCCTGGAGGCCGCTGTAACACTCGCTCTGGGTTGCCTCTTCAGCGCATTCATAGTACAAGGAGCCTGACCGACCCGGCCTCTTCTTTTTTCCCCCCCTGTCCCCCGCCTCCAGTACAGACCTTTTATTCTTTCGACTTCACCTCAGGCTTCCCCCCACTGCGGATCATTCCAACGACCGCGGGACCGGGATAAGACCCAAGATCCATCGTGAATCATTTATTTCTGGTGCTCCCCTTTTAACTTCTGTTAAGGGGATCCTGGTCTTTGGTACTGATCGGATCTTGAAAGACAGGGCCAGGCTTGCACCTGATCAGCACCAAGCCGTTGCGGTCTACATCTTCATCGCATCAACCGCAAGACAAATACCTCTCTCATCTTTGTCTCATTCCGTCTTGTTCTGCCCGTCTCACTACCACTTCAACACAGACATAGACATTCCGACAAACAAATAGAGAGAGCTGGCCTCCTCCCTCAGACACTCTCCCATCAACCATTCTCCGTTCTAGCTCTTCTCTTGGTCGTCACTATCGCGACTTTGAGCTAGATTGATATACACCGTTGCCCATCATGGCGCTCGAACAGACAATAACTATTGTCAACAACTCCGGCAAGATCGTCAAGACCGTTTGTCTACCCTCTGCACATTCCTCCCTCCATCATTTTGGCTAATATCTTCATAGGGCAAGCACCTTTTCTCCATCTTCAAGGAAGCGCAGGGCAGCTACAAGGAAAAGAAGGCCCAGATTAAATCCGAACAAAAATTACAGCGCTCGCAAACCTTCGACGCACGAGCACCTCCTCCGTCCGAATATGTCGACAATGAACGCTCCCGTTATTACCCTCCTCGCACCATCGACCAGCGCAGCGAAGCTGGCTCACAACGTAGTCGTCGTTCGCGAAGCGTCCAGTCGCGAGGGGATTTCGACGTCCGCAGCCGCAAGGCCCTGACTCTGGACAACCTTGAGCGACACACCGAAATTTCTGCTACAGCCCCCAGCAAGGCTCCCACCCTCGTCTACAAGAACCCATATGCTGAGACCATGGCCATGGCACAGCCGCGCACAATGCCACCCTCTGTCTACGACGGCCAAATGGTTCCCCGCAACCGATCGACCGGAGAACTGGTGCAGGCGAAGCCTCGCAAGTCAATCGACATGGACCTCGCCTACGGCAGCGTGCCTCCCGATCTGAAGGATCGCACTGACCTGGACCCGCAGTACGTAGATGAGAAACAAGCCATGGGCCTGGTTCAACGCGTAGAGGGTCTCCTTACCGAAGCCCAGTGTCTCCACCATTCGGCCACACACACCATGTCCGAGCTTCAGAAGAACCCCGACCACGCCGCGGCCGTTGCGCTCTCGCTTGCTGAGCTGTCCAAGATTGTCAAGAAAGGCTCACCCGCCCTTCTGGCTCTTCTCAAGTCTGGATCACCTGCTGTCTTTGGCCTTCTGTCGTCCCCGCAATTTCTGATCGGCACTAGCATTGCTGCGGGTGTCACAGTCATCTGCTTCGGAGGATGGAAGATTTTCCAAAAGATGAAGGAGGAGAAGGCAGCGAGAGAGGCCTTGGCATATGAGGGTGTTCCTATGGACCGACCTGCACCCATGCGAACTCAGAGTGAATACGCTGTCGAGTATGGCCCAGTTTATGACGAGGCACTCATTCTTGATGACGACTTGAGTTCGATTGAGACATGGATGAGAGGTATCCCAGCTGGAGATGCCGAGAGTGTCGATATGGAGCTTATCACACCTACCGCCCTTGACACAAAGAGTCGCTACGGAGACGATGACACAAAGTCTATGCGAAGCACAAGAACAAGCAAGACCAGCAAAACGAGTAAGACCCATGAGAGCCACCGAAGTTCAAAGAGCCACAAAACCACCGACAGCCACCGCAGCCATCGCAGTTCCAGAAGTCGTCGCGAAGAACGCGACTCCGACTACGCTGAAAGCATCGCCGACAGTGAGCGAAGTCACCGCTCATCCAGGAGTAAGCGTTCTGAGAGGACTGAGACAAGGTCCATCGACAGCCGAAGTAGCCGACGAGACGATGAGTCAGAGGTCACGATGCGACCAAAGCCTAATCGCAACAACAGCAACATGCTCAAGGCCCTTTTCAAGAACAAGGAAAAGAAGGAGCGGTCACTCGTCATGGCTTAGACATCTATTGGAGGGGTTTGCTTCATGGATTTTGGTTCTCCTTTCTGCATATTACTCTGGCGCAATTAAAAACCGGTTGATGAATTGCATCTACGGTAGATGAGACAAAGATTCTCCATTTCTTTCTGGACATTTACAGATCATGGATGGGCGACGAAAATGCCCTTCCCACCAGCGATTATTCCCCCTCGTTATCTTTTCTATACTTTTTTTCTTTTCTTTTTGTTACTGCTTTATGATATTACGATGATGCTCTTGCACGCGCTCGAGTAGGTGGCTGAAATTATTGCATGACGCACGGAAGACAGATGACGGAGCTGTTTGCATTGGGATTCTTTTTGACAGGATTTATCTACATGAATACACGGCGGCTCAAAGCTTGCCTTTTGGATTGTCAATTTTACTTTGCTCCTGTGACATTTGCCGTGAGCTTTGGCATTGACTGACTCAATGACCATGGGCGTGTGGGTTGAAGGGGTATATCTTTGTCGGGCACCTACGAATTGCGGCGGTGTGAAGCTCTTTTGCGCAAACACCAGATAGGTGTCCGGGCTGAGAAACATACTTGAATTGGGCTGTGGGGTTTGCTTTGAAAGCTACGTGGATATCTTGTTGCAACGTGATTCTCTGGATTTTGCGGTGGTCGTGGTATCTGACCGTTTGTCACTGGACCAAACGTCCATACAATCTTTGGTAGCTTGCTTCCAGTGTTGCTTTATCGCAGTCACAGCCATGCATAGACGGGCTGGATCAGGCAGCAAGTGTGGGTTAATTTGTGCGCTTGTGGTGTTTCCCAATCTTTGGTCTGAAGCTGGTGGTGCATGGCCGGTAGTTGTCTTTGTCCTCGCTCGCTTACATCTACTAGATCTGATGTCTTGTGGCTCTTGTGGGTTGTTAGAGGTTTGCGGTTGATCTGTGAATTGTCTTTTGTCAGGAATGAAGTTTGAATTGGGAATGGGGTAGAAAGAATATTACCTTGTTCCATGGGAAATGAAGTGCTGGATATGATGGGAACTGAATAAATATAAATACTCTCTCTCATCCACTCCATCGCCTTTATCTCCATTATCAACCTCCTCCTCATATAAAATATGTTGATGATACGAGCTATTGCCTCTCTGACTTGCGAGTGGTGTCAGTATCTCCACGGAAGCACTGCAGCCCCCGTCGACAGCTGTAATCTATAGACATCATACAGTCTCTACCGGAAAAACCAGGAGCACGTTACTATCCAACACGCACCCCCTAGCTACGATGGTGCGAGTGTGCAGCCAAAGCGTAAGTCGTAGGATGAATGTGTTGGGATCCTCGAGCTAACATACGTAGATGAACCAGATGATACATATATTGAGTTCAGCTGAAGTCTATGACTGAACCTGGAGGTTGTGTTACATGTTTTCTAGTGCGAATGAGCCGATGTCATACAGGGAAATGTGCGGGAGTCTGCCTTTCTTGAACGATAGTTCACATATAACATCAAACGGAGAGCCCATCTCTCGGCGCAAGCTGGTCTTCAAGGTACTGGCTGGGGTAGAAACCATGGGAGAATCTCACCAACAAGTTCATGGATCCTACCTACGACTAGCCGTTCAACGACTATGTACGGTTAGTTCCTTGTGATGAGTTTCGCGACTTCAAACCGATTCTAGAAGTCATCGAAATGATGAAGATGACAAAGTATATCAATGCCGGCCCATCCTTCGGAACTCATGCTAGGCAAGCTTCGTCAACTTGGCGGCCGAAACAACATCATCGACGACAAAAGAGAGTGTTTGGAGCGCCCAGAGGTTTTCAAGTTGCAATAGTACAGCATAATGGTATAGTAGTTAACCAGAATCTACTCTGGAGTTGTGGAATTACGATGCCAAAGACGTGGTGGTTAACAACGCCTATCCCCACACGAGCACGACACAAACCAGGGTACGGGCAGGGACAATCTTCACTGTGTGTTTATTCGACAGGCCTCCGTATATGCAACGATGCATAGCAATAGAGTTTGGCTGGCTACTCATAAGATTTCAGTATCACTGTACATGACAATCGACCAACAGTTGTACCAGGAGGAAGACTTTTCCTATACAGCAAACTTACCCGAGCAATTTGGCGACCGGGTGAGAAATAGGCCGATGCAATCCCTAATCTTCAATCCGAAAGGCTCTGGAAGAAGCTTGCCGGTTTGCTCGTGTCCTTCAACGACTTGATGAGGAGTTCAGCCTCCCGAGATCCGTCCCATCGCCTGTGTCTCGTGCGTCAATCGTCTGATCTCCTCCGGCGAGCCCAACGACTTCGTTTTTGTTTTGGTCTTTGTGGCTATACCTATTATACTTATACAAAAACTGAGGACATAAGGTTCATTGACCCGTTCTCCAGTACGGTCGGCGAACACTGGATTTTGTTCCATTGCACCGCAAACAACAAAAGCGTTGACATATTGTTGTCAATCTGGCTTCTACGTTAGCTGGGCCGCGGTAAGGCTCTCACGATTTGTGAAAAACAAAGTCCCGCAGGTGTTTTCGGAATTTCACCCGCAAAAGGCCAATTTGGAGATCGTACTCCGTTTCGAGAAAGAGATGGGTGAAGCCTCGACGGATGATCAGCCAAGAGTCGTCGGTATTGTCGATGAGGTTTACAGCAGGATAGAACTCGACAACGAAGAGTTGTCCCCTAACGTCGGGGTGTGTCTTAGCGAGCTCAGCCTCGTAACAGAAGCCCCATGAATCAACATACCAAGAAATGGTTACCTGTGTTTTTCGAAGTTGTCCTCAATACCGTATTTTACTTCAGCCATACCAGTACTGCCCTCAGCGCCCACAGCATCATTTCTGACGCCGGTTGCCCAGTCACTTGATCCTTACTTTATGCGAAAGAGAATGAAAACAGTAGATAGGCTCAGGGCAACTCTGCTGCACAAAAATACAATGCCCATCATATATACGATCTACTCAGGAAAAGACATCATCAAAGAGGCTATGTGTTTTGGTGTATTTCCCGGGGCCTTCCTCGGTAATCTTCTTACCGATGACTCAATTATTCTGCTCGGGAGTCGCGTCGAAAGTGGCAAACAGCGAGCACAATGGCATGGCAAACACAATTGGCACTCTCAGGGTGACTTCAAGCATAGATGACGGTCTTCAACACGAATCTTCGAAATAAATACTACTTGTATAGTATATAAGTATATATCTACCCGGATCGACCCCTGGACTAGATGAGTAAGAAAGCAATCACAATTGATAGCCTTCTCCCAAGACTTGGAGGTACTATATATACAAGAAGCATTGCGAGACATGGGTGACGGTTTCGTCTGTGGCCGCATCTACTGAGGCGCTGCCCTGAACGCTGGTCATGGTCAAGAATAAGTTGGCTACAACATCGGTATGACAAAGATCAACGCTGGGGGACCAAGAGGATTTATACAAATCAAATTAAATCTGGGACGACGATAACGCCCAGAAGCCTTCGAAAATTGCAGTCCGATACAAGATTCGAATTCAGAGACGACAAGACAAATGCGATCATGAGGGACCGAAGCATCCGGGGAAGGCCAAGAAGACGTTTGACGCCAACAGATACATTCCCCGTCAGAGATATAGGACTGGGCTAACTTAACGATGTCTTGCCCATCAAAAAGCTGTCGGGTATAGGTGGAAGAATAAGATCTGTAACTTGGACCAAACGACAAGGGGTCTTGTCCATCCGATGAGGAATGCCGACTCGCACGCCAATTCGCGATCTATTGAACTATCTCCCCTCGATTTCACAATTAGTTATTGCTTCTTCTTTGTCTCTAGTCTCTACTATTGTACCGGCATATACAGAACGGGTGGGTCGAAGGTTTAGGGTCAGAGTTAAGCTTCGGTATCTTGAAGACCGTTACTATCTATCTCGACGCCCCCTCGTGGTAGACAAAAGCCCCCCCCCTGGACCGCTGAAGGTGGTCAACTCACAAGACAACACATACTCGAAGGCATTCATTGCCTAGAACGTCTGCACTCATTGGGCACTTAACATTGTCTGCGTTATGGGACCAAACACATCATCGAAGCCACCGCCAAGTTTCCTGGTGTCATTTGTGTTAAGCATTGGGGCAATTTACGGCATGGAGATTAGTATTTTCGCAATATCTCAGAACCCTATTTGGTCTAGCACTTGACAGTCGCTGACCTTGAGAATACCAAAATTAGATGTATATTCAGTTTCAGGTGTTCATTGGAAACACTTCCGCCAAAGGATAACTGTCTGCTAAAGAAAAATACTACGTCGTGGCTGGGATCGCAGGTGTACAAAGCAAAGGAGTCATTTGGCAAAACTTCTACATAGGAACGCGTGGGAATAGAACGTTGTTCTCGGAAACGAAACAATGTTACAGAACAAGGGTCAGAAGCACGAGTGTAGACTACCGTCTCGAGTATAGACCAGCGAAAGACAAGGTCTCTTCACATCAAACAACGAAACATCAATATATACCGACGTTAATAAAGTTTGTGCGTATGCTTTACTATCGAAGCGCTATGGCAATATACCCTTAACGACTCCTATCTTGATATGTTGTCCTGAAACTCGGCTTGGGGATTGGGTTTATCCTCTTGAGCTCTTATTCCCACAAGTCTGCTAGTCCAAGGATATGCTCTTCCCTAGATTCGGCTTCCTGTCCCTGAACTCACAATCTTGGCCTCCGCGATCAATCTTTGCATCTATTATATATCTACAACCTTGACGTTGGTATAGCTTACACTACCGCATACCCTCAGAGCCTGTTGTTCTGACTGAAGGAGTCAGAGAGGGAACGTAAAATGTATATCAAGGCTGCTGAGCCTGTTAATTCACGGATGTGCCACATCTCACAGCGTTGGGCAACAGACTAAGCTTATATTATACATACTGTGTCTTTTGGGTAGCCAAAGTCCTTGACGTTATCAGGATACTGGCTCATGACTCCTCGTACTATTCCCATCGAGTCGAGTGACAAAGGGATGTTCGCGGCCTACAGAGGCATTGCACACTGTCCAGACACGAGGGATTTCTTCTATGCCAGCAGTGCAACATCAATCCACTTGGAGTCTCAAAGGATCTTGCACAGCTCCTGTGTCAAACCTTAAGAATGGGTGACTGTGCTGTGCTTCTTCAATGCCAGCTGAGTCAGGTCCAGGAGACTGACATGAATGGCATCGAATCAATCCTAGCCACGGGCCTCATCATATTTGTCCCGCATCAGGAACCCCCCCCCAATCAATGTCGGTTATATAGCGATGTCGAGCCACACAAAAATAACTAACTGTTGATGTTTGCGAAGTAGAGCTACGCCTGCCTTCCGGCTATGCGTTGAGATACAAATAAGGGCATTTCGATGTACGTGCTTTTCCCCATACCAGTCTTTAGATGTCTCGACATCTTCATTGTTCAGCTGTTAGCTCGGTGCACATGATACTTGTTTATAAAGGAGCCAATAAGATACCAACACCTCAGCGTTATTCCAAAGTCGGCATTGCTAGTATGTCAATGCATCATGTTGAGCTGAATTGAGAAATGAGTTGGACGAAGGACACATAAGCCACTTACAACAGCCAAGACGTAGAAGAGATTGAGATAAATAGTAAGCATGGAGGCAAACCGGCGTAAATGTAGCGTCACAGCTGGACAAGTTCAAGATACTAGAGAGTTTTAATTGATGTCATCTAATCGAGACCAACCCCAAATGTGACCATGACAAGGATACCTATCCCGATGCAACGGCTCCATGTGCATGGATGGGGCCGATATCGCCGGCCGGGACGGGACAGGAACCCTTGCAGCCGGCGGGTGAACGGTGCTCGGTGATCAGGGGGCTTAAAATATCGGTGAGATAATGTCTCGTAGGTGCATTCTGGCTGTTTGCTTTTGAGATGGTCACACATGACATACCGTGTTTGGGGCTGACGGGGGAGCAGACGCCAGCTCAGCACATCATTATTCCGTGCTACAGCGGGCGTTTGTTGGGACATGGCTTATCTTGCTCCTTTTTACTCCGTAGTTCTTGTCTGATGGTAACTTGTCTTTCTACATATTCTCCCATTTAAACTGCCATGATTTTGGAAATGTATTCTGACTCCTCGTCGTCGAGTAGTGGCGGCTGTGAAGGATGTGCCAAGATAACGGAGAGTGAGAAGCGGCAGTCGGAGGAGATAATCATATCAGACGATGGTGAGTTCCGCTTCCCCAGCTTCTTTACTCTATCCTCGAATGTCTGCCCTTCTTCTCGCTATTGTGCTCTTCTTGGCACCTATCTCTATGTGCGGTTCATCTGGTCTTATGTATGTATGGACACAGTTTGAGTGGATCATCAAACATATCCTCCTCAACTTCCCAAGCTGTTCACCTTTCTTCCTTCAAAGTTGACTTACAACCATCAATTCCCCGAAAGGCTAGTGCCGATTTACTCCAGTGCAGCCAGTGGCCGGCAAGGCTATCCCAGTGGTTCAGTCTCCACCAATAAGTGCTCTTAGACGACATAAGGCTGTGGCATATTTACTCTCCCATCAGCAAGCAATGAAGGGAAAGACTTGACATTGAGGATATCTCCAATTGCGAAATCCAACAAAAAGTGACACAATTTAGCCCAGCGGCAATTGTCTGTGCTTTCTGTAGCCTTGGGGTGATTTTCCGCCGGGGTCTCGATGTAGGAAAAAGGGAGGGACCCTGGGATTGGGTATTGCGCAATCGCGTCATACCTGGAATTTCTGAGCGGTCTCGGCGCTGGGCCTGGAGCTTCCACTTGACTCTTTGTATTTGTCTTGCCTTTCCAAAACACTACATGCTGGGCGCATCATAATTCTTGACACTCACGATTGTACACTTTCTACTTTCAGAGCTCTTATCTCTTTCAAGCATCCTCGTCGACCTGTCCATCACGCCGTGTTTGCTCTCGACCCCTGTCTTAGCCCCTCCCTCGACATTCTCCTCCGATCTAACAATAGACAACCATAGAGACCCTCGCGATGCCTTCGCGGACGGCATCACCAATGATATCGCCAGGCCCTTCATCTCCGATTCTCTCTCCCCTCGAAGTCGCCGAAGACCCTGCCACGAGCCCTGATCTCGTCCACTCTTTGTCCCACACAAGCACCGTCCTCGCTCTCGCCGTCAGTCCACAGCACGAGACCATCTTCGCCGGTACGCAAGATGGCGAGATCGTAGCATGGTCCCTGGACACCTTCCGCCAAGTTCGACGTGTTCAGGCCCACAAGCGCAGTGTTCTTTCGTTATCGCTATCGCCTGATGCGTCTCTCTTATTTTCCAGCGCCGGAGACCCAATCATCAACGTCTGGGACCCCAGCACTTTGACACGACTTTACGAAATTTACGGTTCCTACGATGTCGGCGATGTTTTCTGTACTGCATACAGTCCTCAACATGAAACGCTTTATATCGGTGCCCAGAATGCCACCATCCAATGGGTTGGTCTCAACGATGTCACAGCTCGCGTATCCCCCGAATCGCAACAGCATCCCGACCGTCGCAACCACCGCTTTTTTGACTCAAAGGCCGTCGGTGGTGGCGCAAGTACACCCCGGCGTAACGACGATCGATGGGGATTGATTCCCAAAGCACACAATGTTCTCGAAATACACTCGGGCTGCGTCAAGAATTTTGCGCACTACGGTTATGTGTACTGCATGCTCATGGCCAAGGGCCCGACAGTGGACGTTGGCACCGACGATGATGTGCTGATATCTGGTGCGGGCGACGGTACTATCAAGCTGTGGAGTCTAGGACACACGGTTGAAGATGAAGAGGATCTTAGTGGTGGTATTCAAGAGATCATGACACTAGGTGTGGACGATGGCGAGTCAGTTCTGTCTCTGGCACTTGACAGCTCGTTCTTGTATGCCGGTAAGCTTGACGGCATTGTTGAGCTATGGGACCTTGATACAGCACAGCGATTGAGGGTCATCAAAGCACACGACTGCGACATCATGTCGATACAAATGAGTTGGGGATATTTGTGGACTGCCGCAACTAATGGTTGGGCCAGCGTAAGTGCCCGATAATTATTCGCGTCAGACACTGACTTCTTGCTAACTTGTCGCAGAAATACAGTACTACTCACTACGGTAAATACAAGCACACTGCATCTGGGGCTGCTCCCCAGAAATATCAGTGCCTGCTGCGCTGGGAGGCTCATCAGGGCAAGGTTCTCGCGTCGGCTGTAACCAACTATAAGAACAAGCAATACTTTATCACCGGCGCCAACGACGACAACATTTCCATCTGGTCCATCGACAGTGACAAGTGCAGTCCTAAAGAAAAGGAAGTCTCCCAGGCTTCAGATAGTCTCCTGCTGTCGTCGCTACGGGAATTTATATCATACAAGACAGTCTCCTCCCGCCCTGAATTTGCGGAAGATTGTCGCAAGGGAGCAACCTACCTCGGTGCCTTGTTCAAGCGGCTGGGAGGAGACGTCGAGTTGCTCAGTACTGAGAAGCATCACAACCCCGTCGTCTACGCCCGGTTCTCGGCCAAGAAGGAAACTGCAAAGAAGCGAAAACAAATTCTGTTTTACGGCCATTACGATGTCGTTGCTGCAGACAGCCGCAAAGGCAAGTGGGAAACCGATCCGTTCACCATGCAGGGGACGAACGGCTACTTGTACGGCCGCGGAGTCAGCGACAACAAGGGTCCTATCATCGCAGCTCTTTATGCGGTGACTGATTTGATGGAGAATCAGCAGCTGGAGAACGACGTCATCTTCCTGATTGAGGGCGAAGAGGAGTTTGGGTCACTAGGATTCGAGGAAGCAGTTAAGAAGAATAAGGAGCTGATTGGTGAAGTGGACTACATCCTGCTTGCCAACAGCTACTGGCTGGATGATGAGGTGCCATGCCTGACTTATGGTCTGCGTGGTGTTTTGCACACGACCGTCTGCGTTGATGCGCCCCGTCCGGATATCCACTCGGGTGTTGACGGTTCCTACATGATGAATGAGCCACTTTCAGATCTCACACAAATCCTTGGCAAACTCAAGGGCCCAGGCAACCGTGTTCAAATCCCAGGCTTCTACGATGGCATCCTGCCGGTAACGCCTGAAGAAGAGGCCCGCTACGATGATATCGCTCAGATTTTGATCCGCAGCAATCCTGAAAAGGGCCCTGAAGAGAGGCTCAAACAATCCCTCATGGCACGTTGGCGCGAACCCAATCTGACACTCCACCGATACAAGGTTTCTGGCCCTGACGGTAGTCTGGTAAGCAGTCACGCTAGCTCACATATCAGTTTGCGCGTGGTACCTGGGCAAGAAGTGGACAGTGTGATCGAGGCCCTTACAAAATTCCTGGAGAAGGAATTTTCGCAACTCGAGTCGCAGAACAAATTGACCATCAACGTGGATAACCGAGCTGAGCCGTGGCTTGGAGACCCCACCAACGCCATTTTCCAGACCCTGGAAAAGGCCATCCTTGAGACGTGGGAGGATTGCTTCGAAACATCAGCCTCGTCTGGAGAAGCTACACCTGACGAGAACGACGATAAGATCGAGAAGCCCAAGGAAGAGGAAGTGCTCTCGGTGAAGACGAAGCTAGGCAAGCCCCGTAAACCGCTCTACATCCGCGAAGGTGGATCCATTCCAGCGATCAGATTCTTGGAGAAGGAGTTTGGAGCTCCAGCTGCTCATCTTCCCTGCGGACAATCAAGCGACTCTGCGCATCTCGATAACGAAAGGCTGTGTCTGCTGAATCTTGTCAAAGCGCGTGAGATCTTTGGCAAGGTGTTCAGGCGGCTGTGAGCGCAGTGAGGCGGGCCTGTTTGATGATGAGGTGAGATATGGGATTCAATGTATTTTAAAAAATGGAGAAGCATGTAAAAAATGATACCCTAGCTAAGCATTGACTAAACGCTGCTGGTAAAGTGAGGCAGAATGTTGATTAACTGGAGCCTAGAGTAGTCCCTGTTGATTAGAAGTGCTCTGTCTGACATCTTGTAAGGCTGTGAATGATGAGGGATTGACTCAAATGATACGTTTATGCAGGACCTCCCAAGATCTTATGATATGACAAGGCAGATTCATCCTCTGATCATATTACCCTGGACTCCGACCCTTGGTATCCACTGCGATGCAAACAACCAAGCCACAAGCTCAGATGCACGACCAATAAACATGCACAACGAGCCTATAATTAGGCGATATGGAACCAATCATTGCGGAACTTGGGCTCTTGGATTGATTTGCTGCGCCATGACGGGGCCAAGCCGACGACGGAAAGGTGCAGTCGATCCCTCTTTTCTTACACCAAGTCTGATATGGGTTTGGTGCTGACAAGATCTTCGCCAGGAAATTAAATTAGATCGTAGGTAACGCAAAGTAGTCCCACGACGGTGCCTGTAGTGCCAGTGCCAGCGCCCAATTCCGTCATTATGGGCTTGCGCTAGGTATAATGCACTGTACCCCCCCCGAGCGCCTTTTGCTTCTGGTTTTCTCTTCTCCTCTTTTATTCTTCATACCGTTACGTTAATTGACACTTTGTAACCGACCAAACATTTCACCACTCGCTTTTTTTCATTCTACTGTTTAAAGTCATTCGCTTGAGCCAAGAGCTCGGAAACAATTGATTGGCCGTGTTTTTTATGAGTCCTCTCTACTAGGTGTTTTGGTGGCTGGAGCTGAAACTGGGATTCGTTACGAACAAGACATACTTCTGTCAGCATAGGGGCTTTTCCAACAACACCATCCGAACACGCTACGATATCTCGTGTGCAATAAACTCACATTCGCTCGATTAGCTTGTCAACATGGCGTCGCGTTGGTTTACTATCGCCCTCCTTCTGTCGCCAGCTCTGGCTCTCGACAACAACTTCGCTTTCTACCCCAAGGGTGCGCAAGCATGTCTCAACAAGGCTGCCGACGACGCTTCGTGTACCGGTCAGGATAGCAAGGAGCTCAACTACTGTCTGTGCGGCTTGGGCAGCTACAAGAACGATTTCATCCTTGGCTCTGCGCGATGCGTCGGTGAGGACTCCCCCAATGATGTCGACGAGACGTACGATACCATGAGCAAGGCTTGCGACCAGTCTTCGACGCCCATGAAGGTCAGCAAGGAGGAGTTTCAAGATGCTGCGAAGGAGGGATACGCGACTACCACCGACGCGGTTGCATCCACGACTGCGACCGCGACAGGTACCGGTGCTTCTACCGCTGCCTCAACCGCTTCCGCTACGACTACCGAGTCTACCGCAGCCGCTACCAGCAGCGCCGATAACAACACAGAAGATACAGGCCTATCAACCGGCGCCACAGCCGGCATTGGCATAGGTGCAGCTGTCGGAGGCGCAGCAGTTCTCGGTCTATTCGTCTGGCTCTGGATGCACCGCCGCAAGAAGAACCACGAGGAATCACACCCTATGCTACCCAGCTACGAAAATGGCTCCCCATCGCCCCATAACGAAGCCAAGGCTGGATGGTCTGCGGCCGGTACACCACATCCCGGTTGGGGAACCCCCGATCCCAACGCCGGATTCTACACTCCCCAGAAGCCAAACTACGGCCCCGCCGAGTTACCTCCCGACACCGTTGCGGCGCCGAACCCAGTTTACGAGATGGACGGTACCACAACAGCACCTATCGAAATGCCCGGGTCATTACCCGTAGAGTACGCGCCTGTGTCGCCGCGTACATTGCCTGGGTCGGCCCATGGAGCTCCCACAACACCGCAAACCCTCCCTGTGTCGCCCATGATGCGGCACGGCGACGCAAACGGACCATAGAATAAAATGGCTGAGGGATTAATAAGGCGTCCGAGGAAAAGGATACATAGAAATGAGGTTATATATAGCCTCTGGAGTTTGGGGGGGTATTGGATGAATGTATCACCAATTGCCATTTAGCGTACATAATTTACTATTTCTGATAAGTCTACATTTCCTGACTTTTTGCTGCTCGGACAAGAGGGTTGCAGATGATATTCTAAATGAATGTACCAGTTCATAGGTCATTTCGTGCCATTCGTCGTATCAAGTATGAATCATCAGAGGTGGGTGACTTTGGGGCTCTAGCATGAAGCTCCCCCCACCTCAAAGGTGGTTATCTTATCAAGTCTGACGTGATTGCGGGAATCTAGACTGGGCAGAGACATACGATAAATGCTAAGTAACCCTCGATGTCTCAACATTCAGCCTTCTGGATTAGAAACTATCATTGTTTCTTTTAAGCATTTCCTTCGAATGTGGCTGATTATCAGAGTGGCTGGAGTTGTGGCTAGGGAGCCATCAAAGTTCACATGCCTCGGGCTCCACGGACAGCCGAGAATACTCATGTACTTGAAGTGTTCGTAACACTCACAGGTCGCAAAGAAACAGCTCTATCAATAGATTCCAGCTGAGTTGTTTGAACTTGTTCTCACTCTGTTTCCATTAATCTCAATTGCAGACTGTTGAGCCTAGTCGTTCTTTGTGCTGCAACTTCCCCTCAAATCACATCTGAGAAACTTTCAGCGAAAATGGCTGAGAAAAAGACCTACGTCCTGATTACAGGGTAAGACAATTAATCACTGTGAAAGATTGAAGATGATGCTGATCAAGATAGATGCTCACCTGGAGGCATTGGACATGGTCTAGTCAAGGAATTCCATCGTCAAGGTAAGTCTCACGAGTTGCAATTCATCGAGTATGGCTAATACACCAAAGGCTGCCACGTCATTGCGACGGTGCGAAACACCGACATGATCAAAGACCTTGAAGGTCCTGGCATCAGCGTCTTTCCTCTTGAGGTCACCGAACCCAAGAGCATCGCTGAGTGTAAGGAGAGAGTCTCTCAATTGACCGGTGGCCGTCTCGATGTTCTCGTCAACAACGCGTAAGATCAACCATGACCCCTCAGATGTAAAACTAACCCCTCCAGTGGCCGAACACACACCATCCCCGCCTTGGACATGGAGCTCGACGATGTGCGCGCTACGTACGAAGTCAACGTCTTTGGCCCTATGTTGATGGTCCAAGCCTTCGCGCCTCTGCTTATCGAAGCTCGCGGTCTGATCATCAACATCTCCAGCACTTCAACCCTCGTGCCTTACATCTTCGGCGCAATCTACTCCTCCACCAAGGGCGCCATCAACGTGTGGTCGCGTGCTCTACGTCTCGAACTCAAGCCCTTTGGAGTCCGCGTCATGACCGCTGTGACCGGCACAGTGCGCTCCAACATCGCAAGCCGTACGCATCGAGCTCTCCCCGAGAACTCGATGTACATGCCGATCCAGGACTTTTTCCAGCAGCGGTTGACCTTTAGCCAGCGCACGGCGACGATGCCGACTGAGGTTTATGCGCGCAAGTTTGTGACACAGGCTCTCAAGGGTGAGGGATATCTTGGTGGGTTGATTGGAGGATCCCCAGATTATTTCTACGCGGGAGGCATGGCTACCAAGGTCTGGCTCCTGTCTTGTATGCCCCGTTGGGTGAGTGAGAGTATCATTGGTATCTTTTTTGGAATTGGAAGCTTGACCAAGAGGATTCAAGCTGCACGGGCGAAGAGGGACTAGTCAAGAGATTTGGCCATATGATATCCATGTGTCCGTCTGTGTTTGTCAGGTGAGGCACATAGCTGCAAGGCGCGAGAAGAATTCGGCTTGTTTTACCACAATGAAGCAATCTGATACATTTCAAGTTGGTAAATGTGAATTACCACCCATTGTGACTTTGAGAAAATGCGCGAGTGCAGAGAATTGTCGCGTTCTTGCGTCTATTCTACTGATCACAGGTGCTCTGCGCAACGGGTCATTAATCCGCAGGACTCAAACTGACAGATAACTAAGCCCACTTTCCGAGAACGCTCATGAGAACCATTCCACAAACCAGGCCAAACATGGCGAGAACGGTAGTCAGAGGACTAGCATCAGTGAGTTCACCTCCCAGCATCCAATCCTGAGCCCACATCTCAACCAGACCAACCCAAACGAGGATGCCAGCAGAGAAAGCATCTAGAGTACCGATGGCGATGATGGTCGAAGGGTCATTTCCGTTAAAGACATTGAGAACTCCAATACCAATGGCCATGCCGATGGGAGTAACGATGGCGAAGCCAGAGGCGAGAAGGAGCTTCTTCCACAGCGGGACGGTGGATGTCCCGATTCGCTCGATGGACGGAGGGGGGGAGTGTGAGTGCGAGTGTGAATGTCCCATTGCGAGGGGCATTTGGCCATAGCCAACCGACGCGATTCGTGTACCGAGCGCGATACCCTCGAAGAGCTGGTGGAAAATGATGACGATTGAGAGGGTGATGAAGAAGGAATCTCCTGCTACAACAAGTGTGATACCAATGACTAGTGATGTTAGGAAGCGCTTCAAGTCAAACTCAGATTAAGGAACTCACGGAGGGAGTGGAAGATGATACCAGCCTCCATGATGGTAATGTTGGCCATCTCCGCCTTTTCTATAGCCTTGGGCGATAAGGTTACCGAATCAGTTTCGGCTTTCTTGGACGCTTGCCAGCGCATAGCACGATGGACGCAGAATTCGATGAGGAATGATATGAACAAACCGGCCATGACGATAGCTGCTGTCGTAGCCTCGTAGAGCAACTCGCCGAGGCATGCGTTGCCAAACATCATAGAAGCATGCGTGAACAACTTTAAAAGTGTTAGTCATTGTCACAAGTGTTGAGGAAGAGACGTACATGGACAAAGGCAGTCGAGATAATGATTCCCGTGCCGAATTGTTTGAGAATCGTAAGGACGATATTGGAGCGCACAGGGACAAAGGTAGACATGAGGATAGGTCCAAAGACACCAACGGAACTGGCCACGAGAACGACAAAGAGCATGCCGATTCGAATGCCAATCTTGTAGTCTCTGTCTTTCCGGTCACAGGATTGTTGGCCTTCGCCTTCGGACTGGCCTCCGCCAACGCAGTGTCTGTTGGATGTTAGAGACGTAAATAAGAGGCGGCGGAGGACTCACTCTACGCCGGCGTGGAAATGGCAGTGTTCCTCATGGGGATCAGCTTTGCCGGATTCAACATCTTCAGCAGCGAGGATTGGTGCTTCACCATCGTCGGACATGCAGTATCTGGGTTGTCAGCTAGAGACAAATGTTTCGGAGGGACTGCTCACGTCTCTTCGCCATGGCTGTGGCAGCTTGTGAGTTGCGCGGGATACTCTTCCGTGTTGGTGATGGTTGTCTGGACATAGTACTCCGATGAACTGGGTCCCACGCAGTACCTGAGCTAGTCAATAAATACCGTTTCGATGGACGAGGTGAATACTTACAGAGAAGTCTCGTGCATGTGACAGTCTGATACAGCTATGATCTGGTCTGCTTTGGCAGAACCAGTTGACTTGGTGGCTTGAGTAGGGGTGGCATTTTCACCGAGAACTTGGACCTCGCCGCCGCTGGGGTTCATGCAGTATCTAAACGGTCAGACAGGGTTCAGTTGTTTATATCTGGTGACTTACGTATCGGAGCCATGGTTATGGCAGTCTGTGTATGAAGACGGAGGATCTTCAGTGGCAGTGGCTTCAGCAACGATCTGATACTCGCCCGAACCAGCCATGCAGAACCTGTTGCTGTTAAGAATAGCCCATCAAGAGGATAAAGGATGAGACGTACTGGGTAACTCCATGCATATGACATCCTGTCAAAGACTTGAAGTCGAGCGTAGTCTTTGTCGCAGTCGCAGTGGCCTGTCTCTTGACGGCTCCAGGCGCAGTCGCAGAGACAGCGACGGAAAGGAGGGCTGCTGCAAAAAGGGTCTTTGTGTGGACCATTATGAACACTAAAGATCACTAGAACGTGAAGAGTTGAACGATGTGTCCGACGTGGAAGTAACGGTTTATTATGTATTGTCGGCGACAAAATAACAACTATGAATGGGGTGGGGGGCCAGCGAACATCAAGGTCCTCGTCTTTGTCAACGAAACCATCCTTCGGGCGCTTGGCAAAGAAGGATGTTAAACACCGCAAAGACCTGGATGCCTATCAACAAATATGAGAATGACTGCAGCAAGTGGCAAACGAATTGACGTTGTGGCTGATATAAAGGATGTTCAGCCGAGACGAGGACCATTGAACCCACAGACGAACCTGTAAAACGACCGATCCGATTCGATACAAGACGATACTTCAGGCAAGCTTGAATCAAGGTTAGACGACTTGTACGCTACTCGGGTCCATCGATTCCCACTTCTGACGTGAAAGTCATTTGCATCTCCACCTGAGAACCTTGATGGATGCATGGGCGACAAATCCGACGGTGAACTTTTGCTGAGAAAATTTTGTGTACATTTCGGTTAAACTTGAGTGGAGGAGCTAGAGAAGAACGATAAACAAGGTTAAGTTTATGGATAACTTGGGTGCGACGCTATTAGCGTTTTGACATGCGATGTAAGAGTTAGCGAGGGCGTGCGCAAGGCGGAGGTTGAGGCTCAACTACGACACTCTCACAAAACTCGGGCTGTGTTTGAGAAATCTCCATATGATTCAGTCAAGTAATTCGCTGGGTATTAAAGTTTGGTTATACATGTCTAGATTCTTGATTAAAGTCTCTAAACACATTCGTCACAAACATCAATCTCTAGGCATGTCAAAGTGAACGTCGTAATTAAGAATCGTCTCTATCAACTCAAGACTTTTAGCCTGAGCATCTATTCTACGAGGAAGAACAGTCTCATCAAATGTGTCTTTCTATCCTCCATTGCTTCATTCCAGGGCTCGACACTGACCTCCCCAGACCGTCTTCATTTTTTGGTGCATCTACCTTACAGAGCCAGGACAGCGGCAGCAACCATACCAGCGAAGGGGACAAACTGGATGCCTGCAGCATTGTCGGTGACTGCGGATGAATCGCTGCTCGAGGTGGGAGTACCACCAGATGCAGCGGTCGCGGGACCATCGCAATGCCCTGAATTGTCAGTAATTACCCAGACGATGAATGAGATTGGAAAACGTACAGTGGTCGCCATGAGGCTCGCAACCGACAGACTCGGTAGGTGAAGGAGCCAGGGATTTAGTTGCTCCGGCAGAGTGAGTGTGCGAGTGCTCAACATCAGTGGTCGCAGAGACAGCAGCGCCAGTACGGGCACCCTCACAATGCCAGTGATCACCGTGGGGCTCACAGCCAACAGATTCGGTGGGAGAGGGAGCCAACGATCCAGAACCAGTAGCTTCATGATCATGTCCAGCCTCGCTGGTTGCCTTGGTCTCGCTAGATCGAGCGCCCTCGCAGTGCCCTGGGTATGTTAGTTTGAGTTATGAAGACGTAGGAGCGAAGTCGTACAGTGGTCGCCATGGGGCTCACAGCCGATGGACGCTGTGGGAGAGGGAGCGAGAGACTCAGTGGCGCCAGTGACGTCCGTCAAGGAGTGCTCGTGATCATCGCCGTGATCGTGGTCAGCACCGGTAGTGGCAGCAGCTCCAGCATCGGTACGAGTAGCCTCGCAATGCCAATGGTCACCATGAGGCTCACAGCCAACGGACTCAGTAGGCGAAGGAGCCTGAGCCATGACGGCAGGCAGAAAGCCTAGAAGGGCGACAGCGAAAGTGGTGGTCTTCATCTTGGTATGTTGCCAAAGAGAATCTGATGAGAAGATGGTAAAGTACAGAGGTGGACGCAGGAACAGCAACGCGAGGGAATGGGAGTGCAGTTTTATACGACTGAGGAGAGGGTGTGAGCGACTAGACCCAGGTACAAGAGGATTAAAGACCTAGGCTACGCTGAACATGCCAAGGGAATTGGTGGTCACTACGAGGTGAGTGGCGTGGAAGAGTGATGCACCAACAGGGGACAGATTCTGGGTCTGGGATTGAAGAGTAAAAGACGCACCAAGGATCCATTGTCAGCGCGTGGGGGTATGGCAATTTTATTTAGGAATCGAGCTATGATGTGATTCAAGAGACCTTGATTGATGATTGTGTTTGTTTGTGGTCTGAAGGCTGTGATGGGACCGTAATGACTGTCATGGTGTGTTTGAGGGCGCATATTGGCCTGACATAGTTGAATCACATATGACTAGTCCAGCCTCAGCCCCTGCAGTCACCATTCAAGCAAGAGATCTCACTGTAACAATAAAAAAGAGTTCTCTCCCCCATTAGAAAACGCCTGTCGTTGTCCATCGTGAAGCTTGTTCTTGGCATGCCCATCAAGGTCCTCACCTTAAAAACTGGATCCCCTACAGAGCCCCACCAACAACCAGGGGAGATGCTACCTTGTTTATATCCACTGCGCTTTTACTCGGAACAAATCCAATCGGGAAACTCTTATTCCTCCAAGAAAAAAGGGACAAATACCTGGCGTAAGGCTTGTATCCTGTTTGCTGGGCTGAAGGTCTGACTAGCCACAATTTGCTTGTCACCTCAGCCTACACCCATAGACTACATCTCCCTATTGCTTCAAGGTTCTCATCACAACTCATTCTGTGGCGACACCGACATATTCAATCATGAAGCCACATGTCATCCACTTCTCAGCAGCCCTCGTGGCCCTCCTACTGGGACCCTTGTGCACAGCTGCAGATGAGAACATCAAGGTTGACGCTGCACATCAAAACAAACCAAGCCTGGCTTCCATCCCCATCGACCTGGTGTGTCTTTTACTATTCCTGCTTTTGCTTTATCCTCTGCTACGAATTTCTATGTCAAGCACTAGTACAACCACTGTATCAGAGCATCAGCTGACCCGTCGCTCAATGCAGTCTGGGTCCCTGACTGAGGCTGTAGTTGCGGTGGAGAAAATATCTCAATATCCCAAGACACCTCGTCATGCCGAGGCCAGGAAGAAGTTGACCAAGAGCATGGCTATAGGGTGGGGAAACTGGAACGCCCAACACCCTAGACATCGATTGCTCGATGCGATGTATGGATACAGCAAATATTACGAGCGCCAGAAAGCTGAGGTTGATCGGCTAGAGGGGTTATACAAACATGTTTCTAGAGCTCAAAAATCTGTGAGTTTTGAATTCGTCAGTCAATTGAGAAAAGGTCTAACTCGACGTAGTTGCTGGAACATCAAGTACAGTACTCCAAGAAATTCTCCCGGATAGATGGTCTTTTGAGAAAGAATCAAGAGCTCTGCGACGACATCGTTCAGCACGCCATGTCGTTCTACGAAATCGAGCAAGATGAATTTCAAAAACATGCCCAGAGTCTCAAGTCATCCGGAAGGCTCGCAGTTAAGGTTTCTGTATCACAGGCATTGAAACATTATGTTCGCGACTGGACAGAAACTGGAGAGTCAGAGAGATCTACCACATTCTCTTGCCTAGTGAAGGCTCTCGAGGGACTATTCCCTGACAGAGATGGTGCTGCGCCAGTCAAGGTACTAGTTCCAGGCGCAGGACTGGGACGCTTAGGACATGATATTGCGGGACTTGGAGGTACGGACATCTTCCAATATGTGTCATGCAATGATTCTCCAATCATTAATTCTCTGGACAACATCACCTGCTAACATTTTGACAGGATTCGAAGTCACCATCAACGAATGGTCTATGTACATGAACATCGCCTACCGCTTCATCGAAGCCAACCGCTCACATAACTCTCACTCCTTTCACCCCTTTATTGATGGCTGGTCCCATCACGCAACAGAACAAGATATGACCCGCGAACTCACGTTCCCCGACACATCTGTCAACTCCACCTCCGTCGTCCTCGTCGAAGGTGACTTCACAACAGTCTTCAACGACAAGCCTGGTACATTCGACGTCGTGGTGACATATTTCTTCATCGACACAGCGCGAAACCTGATGAGCTATCTAGACACCATCAAAAAAGTCCTCAAACCTGGTGGCCACTGGGTCAATCTTGGACCGCTACTTTATGGAACAGGACCATTTGTGCAGTTGTCATTGGAAGAGATTGTACAGGTTACTGAAGCGATGGGGTTTGAGTACCTCGATACGGACGAGAGCTGCGGGCCGTTGACATTTCCCGACAGAAGAATTCGCGGTATGGAGGCTGTTTATGGATTTGATGATATGGCTTTGACCAAGAGTGCGTATAACGCACAGTTTTGGGTAGCAAAAAGATCGCCAAAGCTATGATATAGAGACAAATAGATCTAGTTATTGGTTGAAGCGGCCACTTCGGATCAAATGCATGTTATAATAGTCGACTGGATCATAAAACTGCTTCAAGCACAATATATTGCTGATAACAAGCTCTCAAAGGATGCCTGAGCCTCCAGATCTACTTATAGAGCTAGCTACAGTCCGGCAACCCCTCTATCCTATCAACTTCCTCTCCTAGTAGTTTTGACTCAGTAACGGAAAAGCTACGGATGGTCGCCCACCCACGTACCTGTTCGTGATGGATCATAGTAATGTCAGGTCGTGGACGAACCACACTGCAATAGTGGTCGCTTCTGGCGTCACCGTGACAATTTACTATGCACAACATCAAATAACATAAGTTCCAACACAAAGCTCTATACCTCGGGAACTTATGCAACAAGCAAGCTATACAAACACACACATGTAAGGCAGGATGATTAAAAGATGCAAACTTTCATTATATAGGAAGAGCGCTACTATCAGCACAAAGTGAAATAAGTGTTTAGAAATCACCGACGGCTGCAAAACCGACCAGTAACCCGTCCATTCTCCCTATTTGTCATTCTCGTTTCACAATATACCATGTCCACATCGTTCCACTCATTTCTCAGAGCCATCTCTAACCTGGGCTGGGCCATCCTAGCTCGGACAGACCATGGTGCACAGTCCACAGATGTCGGAGAATAACCTTAATCGACACGCTCCAGAGGGAAGTCCTTGGGGCCGGCATAGGCCTGGACATCACCGGTGGGGGTGTCGCCCTTGACGGTCTTGATGTCCTTATTAGGGATGAGGTGCGAGCCCTTGGTGAAGCTGTTGGGCGAGATCTGGACGGATACGGTGAGGGTCAAGCCCTTGTCGCTGCGGACGACATCGAAGGTTCGTGAAGAGGGGAGACAGGTGCCAGCCTTGACCTCGGGAAGCTCGCCGGGGCCAGCACCAGGAACCTTGGCAGTGCAGTCGTAGCCCTCGGTGTCCATGGTGCCGGGCTGGATAACGTTGAAAGAGTAACTGTGAGATTGGTCAGCTTATATCCAGGGAGGATGAGGACATGAAGACACGTACCTGCACATGGCGCTATGGGGGGTGCAGCTGGCGCTGAAGTCGCGGACGTTAAAGACAGCATCAGCGGTAGCACCAGTGGCAGCGGCAGTGGCCAGAACGATAGCGGAGAACTTCATTTTGATTGTTGAAAGTTTGTGGGTAGAGATTCGAGTTTGGTTGAGTGCTGAAAAGTGATACTGGCCTAATGAATGAGATAGTTCATGTTCGAAGGAATGGCTATGGCTCTTATATAAGTTCACGATTATGTAGATCCGGCACTTCGATGGGCCTACGGGCCGGCAATTATAATGATCTACATAAAAGCTCGTATTGTCTCGAGCGGTAAAGCGAGCTGGTCAATGCGATAGCTCTTTGACCCACTGAGGTTCTGGCAAGTATCTGTTCAATTGTCGGTCTGGCTATTTAAAAATAAGTGAATATACGGTGAGTGGAGTTAAGTTATCTACCCATCTATACACGTTTGTAACGTAACTACCTGCGTTTTTAAGGATTCATATATCACGTCCGACGTTACGATGCATGTGGTAAGCATTCTAGGCCCCCCTGCTTGGGTTGTTGACGGGTTGACGGGGTTGATTTCCAAGAACAGAGTCCAGGTGACGGCAACCACGGGACATAGAAGGTCTCCCGAAGTTCAAAGCCACTCAGCCAATGATCCCCGGAGTTCATTAGAATTTTTGCCGCATTGACTGATGCACAGCTTCGGACAAGGGTCGGCGGGGAGACGGGAGTCCGACCTTCTTACAATGGAATTCTACCAATTTTTCGGCTCCTTATGGCTTATGTTGATCAAGGGTTCCAATAAATGTGACAAGACATTAGGGGAAGCGACTCTAGTAGAATGAATACCATACGTCAAATCCACGGCAAGTAGTACAATAAGAGGAAGACAGCAAGGGATGTTGGCTGCAGAGTCGAACTTGGCAATATAAAGATCTTCAAGAGGGTAGCATTGGCATCAATGTGGGGATCTTGAACAAGGAATCGAGAGTGGTGGCTCTTGACGTCTTCTCCTCTTCATCCTAATCAAGGACTGGTGAAAACCTTCAAGGCTCGACTGGGTTGAAGCAACTGTTACTTTTCAATGCTGCCAAGTAAGCTTACATCTTACAGAGAAGAAGAAAAAGATTAATTCTCCAGCCCCACACGATCTGATTCCCTGCTACACCAAGTCCATTGTCTTTGATGGGTTTGTGAATTTCACAGTGATGGGCTTTTGAACCAAACAACGGCAAAAGGTTTTTTGGAACAGCTATGCTCTTTTGAGAAGTAACTTGTTGTGAATCGATCTTGACTACTAGGACTAGCGGGGTCGTAGAGACGGATTATTCCGTCGTTTTCCCACGGTCTGAAGTTTTTACATGATACTACCCTACCCGTTTATCAGATATTGTCCATTGATCAGCCTACCCTACGTACAGTGTCTGCAGGTGAAATCATAACACGGCCACGCGACAACTCATTTTAAATATAGTATTATCATTCGGAAGCCATAAGTCTTCTCATATAATAGTGCAAGATGTATTTTGATGCGATATTTCCAATTTATTCAGCACGTGGTTCAATCTCATCCGGTGGTCCATCCGGGGGTCCATCCGTCGATCACTGGCACTCAAGCGACGCGAATCAATGTCGTTTGTCGAGATTGTATGCCAATAGTAGTCCATGACCGACCCAAGAGACCAGGGAGAGATAACCCAAAATCGACGTCTATGCTGTATGGATTTTGCGTGAGCACCTGACAAATTGACCTTGGATATGTAAATCAATGTTGCATCCTGAACTATCGAGACCATTTTTCCCCAACCTGTTAGCTACCTCTGGGCCGTCTGAGCTCCCAAGACCTTTGATGGTGGAAATATGACTTACGAATTCCTGCAACAGATTGCTAAGAACAAAGACACCGTGTCTCCTCAGTGTACAGACATTTATTGTGGTGAGTATACGAAGATACTGCTCAGTTAAAGATTTGTTCCAGCAAGTTCAAAAGAAGAAGTTTGTAAACATTTAGCAGTCAGTATTACAATTCGGAGGTCTGTATCACGCAATAAAATAGATCCGATAGCTCAAGATAATGCGAACTATCAATGTTAACTAGATTGCATGTTGTCAGTACCTCAAGACCAGGCTGTATCTTTGTGCAGAAGATACGGAACAGGTCCGTGATCCCATCTGGGCGAAGCAGCATCGTTCTCAAACTTGACTATCGGAGACAGAATACTATGGTTCACTCCCCAGGCAGTCTCAGGGAAGTTTATCATGTACCCTTTCTTCGTGATCAGATCCGAGTTCTTTGCCCACGCATCTCCCAAGACATAAAGCAGCTCTTCCACATGAAGATCAGGTGTCATTTTGGCAAACTTGTACTTTTCCTGAATCTTCTTCACAGTCTCGGGGGGGTACAGCCCAATTTCCTTCTCTAGCTGAATGGTATCAACGGAGGTTAGCGCAACAGAGGCGTGGTATGAGCCTCCCTCAAGAGCACGCGCGCGGAGAGCCAACAAAATATCAATAACACCGACAGCGCCCGAGAGCATGTCTGCGATAGGCAAGGGAGGGAGTACAGCTGTTCCCTCTGGCAAGCCGAGTGACTTTCCAACAACGTAGGAGCAGCCAGATGCGGCATCAGCAATTTGCTGGAATCCGGGACGCTCAGCATAGTAACCGTCTGGGCCGTAGCAGTTCAAGTCCACATAGACGATACCCTTCTTACGACGAGTGGCCATCTCGAGAACAGCATCGAGCCCGAAGCCCTTGCGTTCGAGTGATCCCTGACGGAAGGCTTGAACAACTACATCTGCGCCGTCGATCAGGGATTGTAGTTTCTCCCTGTCCTCCTTTACGGTAAGATCGAGGGCGCACGTGCGTTTACCCGCAGTTAGAGAGACGCTGAGAGGCTAAGTTGCTTGTGATTAGATCATTGGTTACAGAAAAGGGGGGCTATAGAGTCACTTACCTGGAGATCATGGAGATTGGGGCTGAATACTTTGATGACATCGGCACCCAAAGACGCCAAGGCAGCTCCCATTGCCGGACCGGCGATCACCCTGGCCAACTCCACGATCTTGATGCCCGCCAATGGTCGATGATCCTGAGAAGAGGGAAATGGAACTGGGGGCAGGTCTGAAGCCTCACGCTTGCGTTTCACATCAATAACAGGATGCTCACTCAAGCGCTTGGCCATCTGCGTCTTTCGCCACTGAGCGGGCGTGTAGCACGTCTGCCCACAAAACCCATGCTCCATGTTGATAATGTCGAGCTCGGCAGCAGAGTACTTGGTCGTGACGGACTTGATGAGCTCGTAAGCTTCATCCCGAGTCGTCACAGGGGCTTCGGGATCAAGGCCGTAGGCTCGCAGGAAACCTGCGGGATCAAGATTTCCTAGCAGTTGGTACCATACTTTGGGGTCCTTGGTAGGAAAGATGGCCCAAGTTCGGTAGTGCATGGCGTTCTTGGTGAGTATCTGGCCGTCGACATCTTTGCCGACTTTGGTAAGTATGCCTTCCTTTTGAATGTCGGCTAGTCCTTTGCCCGCGACGGAGACAAGGGCTGGGGTTGCTGGGTAGAGCCCGGCCTTGTCAACGTCAATGTCGATCTTTCCAGTGTCAAAGCCTCGGATCGAACAAATGTCCTTGCCAACAATTCCGATCATGGCGTTCAGAACAGCAGACTACTTGTTGTTAGTCAATGTGGCTTGAGATTGGAGAATAAAAGCAATTGCATACCATGGCCTGGGACTTTAATGGCCCAGGGACGATGGGAAGGTCTTGCCCATGGAAATTAACAGCGTCGAGGTCAGTTGCGTCGCGAAGGAAGCCAGGGGTGATGTTGGCCATGTGTTTGAGCAGCCGATAGCATTCGTTGGGCAGAGTAGTTTCTTCTGCATCGGTAAAGGTTCCTGGTCCGTAGACCCCTTCGGTGACATTTCTGTTGGTCATTTTGAAGTGTGAGGATCAAGATGATAGTGATGTTGAGAAACCTATCGAGTATAGGCTTGAAAGGTATTGTTTGAAGTAAAGTTAAGACGAAGGGTGATAGTGGTGGTGGTGGTGATGAAGTTCTAGAGGGTGACATATGTTGGCTTTATCCATCACGAAGACAAACCCAGATCACCTCGTCAAAGACCGAGTATTACTCTCACATGCAATGGTCCGGCTGCTGAGGAATTGAGCGGCGGATCCGGGAGCTGAAGACGCCACTCACGCAACTGTAGATCTCAACTGATCGAGCTGTGGTGGGGCGATGTGCCTAAACGACGGGGCTGGCTCGATCCGGAACACCCGAGCCCCGTAAGTAGGCCTCGGCAATCGTTGACAAGGCTGGGGATTTGGAGCATGGCTTAGCCTAGCTGTGGGTGGGGAGACTTGCATAAACGACTGGGCATCTGTCGATGTAAGTTTCTACTATTATGACAAACGGAGTTCGGCCTTGATCGGTCCGTAGATGGGAATGCGAGCTAAAACAGGAGTCAACAGATGCAATTGCTCGTATGATTGTCATATAAATCAGACGCGCTTACTTTCACGGGCTGACAGTCAACAGAATCCCCATTATAACCAACCTACATTTCAACTCTCACAACAGCGTCTTCGACCTTGCTACAATCTGCACTTCATCTCATTTCTTCACAAAATGGCTATCAAAACAGTCGGCGTTGTTGGCACTGGTATCATTGGAGCATCCTGGATTGGCTTGTTTCTGGCTCACGGCCTACGTGTCTTGGTTGCCGATCCAGGCCCAGGTGCAGAGGAGAAGCTGGCACAGTATCTCGAAAGGATTTGGCCAACGCTTCAGGAGCTTGGTCTCTCGCAAGATGCTTCTTTGAAGAATTACGAATTTGTCGGCGCCAGTCTGGATGAACGTTATGCAGATGTCGACTTTGTTCAGGAGGTGGGACTTTTCAAACATGATCCCTAAGCATGGCTGACAAACAATCGCTATAGAATGCCCCCGAGAAAACTAACCTCAAGATCAAACTCGTGGGCGAGATTGACGCCAAGACGCGTCCGGACGTGGTCATCGCCTCCTCGTCCTCAGGTATTCCAAGTTCGGAATTCATTTCTGAATGCAAGGTGAACCCGGGCCGCGTGCTGATTGGACACCCCTTCAACCCACCTCATCTCATGCCTCTGGTCGAGGTAGTACCGCACGCCGACACGCACCGTGACCGTATCGAGGAAGCACTCACATTCTACCGTTCTGTGGGCAAGAGCCCGATCCATATCAAAAAGGAGATTCCCGGGTTTGTGGCCAATCGTCTACAAGCCGTTGTCTGCAATGAAGCCTACAGCCTGATCACAAGGGGGGTTGTATCAGCGATGGATCTTGGTATGAGGACTTGTCATGTCATCAAACAAAAGCAGCTAGCTAACCATGTTTGGGTAAACAGATCTTTGTGTGACCAACAGTCTCGGACCACGTTGGGCAGTGACAGGTCCTCTTGTCTCTAACGCCATGGGCGGCGGCGGTGGTGCAGATGGTTTCAGGCACCTCATGGAACATCTTGGCCCAGCTTCAGAAAAGTGGCTCGAGGATATCAGGGCGCATAGATTTGATTCCAACAAGGAGAGTATCGATCTTCTCACCGCTAGTGTTGCGGAAGAGCTTGAGAAGGAAGATGTGGTTGCTCTAGAGGCCAGAAGGGACAAGTTTTTGATCAAGCTTTTTCGCGACCAGCAACAAAGTGAGTAAGAGGGACGGTTGATAAACAAGCAGGCTGCGAAGCGTGCGCACTTGATAGGGATTAGGGTATATGCAGCAAATTGGTGTTTATCTGAACCTTTACCCAATACGACAAAGGAATCCTTCAATTGAACATCTATTGGACGAGCTTGATGAAGGAATGCAATTGCAGGTGACAGCATATCTATGGACGTCGGGTGCCCTTCCGGTCACGGTGCTCCTTTTTCATTCCACGGTGTAAGAGCCCACTGAATTACCTTGTCTGACTATCTTTCTGGTATTGTTTTTCAACGGTATCAAAATAATATAGCATGTTTTTACTGGTGTTTTTAAGAGAAAGGCCCTGTAACTAGGCCTTTCTAGCTCCTATAACAGCCTCTGCAGTAGGTTATTTTTCTTCTAAAGCAGCCTCTTCAGCAGCTTAAAGTAGACTCCGGCAAAGGCTTACACCAGAATGATTGAAAATTAACATAAAATGTTCCTAAGCTGATTGATCAGATAGCTATACACCGTGGCACGAAAAAGAGCACCGGCACCGGCAGGGTTACCCATGAACGTCAAGGAAAGGGAGCGGGGAAGGCAAGACAGTTTACGTCATCAAGATATTGATAGGATCTCCAATAATGACTGGTATCGTACAAAATACCTATGTAAGACCCCTGAATTAGCTTTGCCTCCCGGGCTTGATTCGGTTACTGCCGAGTGATCAACAAGGTCCACTATAGATACGTTTGCATATCCGGGGGGGGGGGGGCCGAATTTCGTTCCCCCGAACCACAAACACCCACATTGCCATCATTTCAGAAGGCCAGCTACTTGCACCATCTAGTCCTAGAATGAAGAGGACACACAGAAAGGTCCGTACGGGCTGCACCCTGTGCCGTCAAAGGCGTGTCAAATGTGACGAACTGAAACCGCAGTGGTTGGTCCCCCGTTCTGCGAGGAAGAGCTGTCGTTGCTAATGCGAATTGATGGCCTGGTAGCTCTGCTTGTCAGAGGCTGGCTCAGAAACGACCCAACGTACCAAATTGCGACTATGTGAACAAAGACGAACCCGGAAATAGCTCTGTTGCTGTCGCCGAAGCCAGCGTCATTGTCCCAGGTGGTGGCCATATGCGAACGATAGCTCTTTACGCCACTATTGGTACCCCTACTGCTCTGAATACTGTCCTTTCGCGTCGGAACACTAACCTAGGGCCCGAGATCCCCTTCTGGTATACTTCCCCACCAGGAGCAGATCAACAGCTACTACAGCATCTTTGCAACAGTCATGCCAAGATCGAGCCTATCCTGCCGTCAGGCCTCCTCGTAGGCATCCAGCAATTCATGCGGTATGTGAGGTAACTCGGGCAATACAAGGCCAGGTCTGACTGGTGGTACAGGTATTGGCTGCTGGCTGCCAAGTTTCCCTACGTGGGGGATTGCTTGAAGAGCCTTAGCGCCAGCCATTTACGAACCCTGACCAGGTCGACTGCCATGGCCTGCACGGAGCAAGAGCTTCGGGTCCGTGCTATCCATGGCATGATTGCTGAGCTGCAGGAGGTGCAAGATCAGGGAAAGGATACGCCAGAGGAGAAGCTGGAGTGTCTTGATGTCTCGTCGAAGCTGTTGGCATGGTACAGCGCAACGCCGTATGAGTAATTCCTGTGCTACCAGGGTCCCTGGCGGTATCCCAGCAATTGTGACTTGTCAGCTGATGTTATTACAGAAATGAATACGCCGGCTTTCTGAAGGGCGTCTACACTGTGAGTTCTACCTCACTGCCTGAGGTATTGCAGTACATCTTTAAAGCTAATGCTCAAATCTTGCGTCAACATTTAGCTAAGCTCTAATTCTAATCAGAGTCCACCTGGAGTGAGTGGTTCGCAAAAAGCACAAGACAGGACAACCACCTCGAGTAGCCACCTTCAAGTTATCGGCGACGCTCTCGGCTCGTTTAGCAAATGCAATCTTGACCAAGAGCTGCGGCTAGCCACCCGCGAGCTCCTTGACTTTGTCTACAACCTATCACGATCTTTGGCAAAAGTTCCACCCGAGTCTCATGATGCACATCTGAAAATCATGTACCCGATTCGCAGTTGGCTTCGTCTCGTCCCATGTGCTCTAGACCGACTCTATGCAGGAGACTTCATGATGCATCTCTTCTTGGCGCACTATGAAATACTCATGCTTTCTGTGTCATTTTGTCTTCCGCTCATCAATCTTCCCTTAGCCATCAAGGGCAGAAAGGCCGGACTGGAACGCTATCATTCGTTGGTGAAAGACACCATGGATGGGCGCTTCTTACGCGACGAGAACGTTGCAAATCTCACTCTTGTTTACCAGGCCTGCTTTCACTGGATGGCTGCATTTGACACACTGATGCAAGAGGCTGAAAGCGCCGACCACTCCCCAACACCCCCTCAACCTCTGTCGTGGGAATGGCGAGAAACGGCCTATGTCAGTCACAACCCAGCTGAGACTAGATAGTTGACGACACATGGTAATCAGATGGCTTGATCCGTATTTTCTTCGAGTTTGACAAAGGTCACAGACATGGATCAAAAAGAAAAACACTATATTCCACTGTCAGTAAGCAGCTGCCATCCTGCCCAGGCTGGGCTCTCTCATGGGCAGCGGGGATGGGCGTGTCAACAAGATGCAGCCAAGCTGTTAGAAATGACGGAGAAGTCTCTTCAAGGCAAGATCGAACAAGGCTTGGCTACCATGCTGTCAATTGTATCCTATGTATAGAGCAGTCACGCAATAAAAGCGATACCAGTAAAGGCACGCTCCTTATCTTGATAAACAACCTTTTTATCCCTTCCGTTTTCATCCATCGACCAAATTGTCCCGCCCATGTCGGAAATATACCACCGCCGAGCTTCTTCGTCGTGACTCAGCCCAATTGCTTCATCCAGGTTCTGCGTCAGAATTTCATGCAGTAGTCCCGTTTTGGCATCTGGAGTCTTTTTGGCCAAAGCGGTGCCGCTGTGATCCAACTGTACTCTGTTGAAGGTGTTCCCATAAGGAAGCTCTCCGCGATCAGTCCAGTACAGCGTGTTCGTGTGGTGGTCGATATGCAGGTCGATCGGCTCAGGAAGTCCCTCCAGAAGGCAAGTTGGGTCCAGTGTAGTCGTTTCATTGATACGAGCGCAGAATATTCTGCCCTGCCCTCCCTTTGATGGACCCTTTTGTGTCCAATACACAGTGGCTAGCTGAGGAGACACCGCGATACCGACACACCAGTTCCTCTGGTCCTGGACCTCCAGACCTATGCCAGATTGATGGAGGATCTCCAGCCCCGTGCCATCAATGTTGCTGCGCATGATACGCATCCCTTCTCTGTCGGCGTAGTACAATTTGTTGTTCACCTCGTCAATAGCCAGCTGTTTGGGCGTATGTATATGTCCTGGAGCGATGATTGCCTGATACTCGGACCCGTTCAGATTCATGGATATAACACTTCCATCATTCTGAGACGGAATCCCCATGTTTGTGACAAACAGCTTCTTTTGTGATCTAGAATACACCACGCCATCGGGTAGGATGATTTTTGATTGCGGATTCTGAACACTTTTCAGTGAAAGTTGGTCAAGGTCAAGAGATAGGATTTGGCCGTTTGTTATGACTTCCTTGAAGGAGAGTCCGGCAACCGAAAGACCGAGCCCAACGTCCAGGACAATAAGAGATCTGGCGCCCATCATGTGCTTCAGTCAGGAAAGAAATCCAAGAAAGATGATAGATCTAGTAGGAAATGTGTTGTAAAGATGAGCGAGTTTGAGGTTGCGTTTCTGGTGAATACCGGGGCTTATGAAGCGAAAAGCTATTCTCGTGATTCCCTCATATCATCGTATTCGCCTTCAGTTTAAGTCCCGTAATCCGAACTCCGTGCCACGAGAGTGGTAAACGGATTCCAACCATTATCGTAAGTTAAAAAGCCGAAAAGGATCTGCATGCCGTGATTAACGGCATTCCTGGTGAATGAGTTTAGAGTGCAAAAGGTTAGCGCTTGCATGAACGAGCAGACCATGTAAGCAAGGGAAACGAAAGGCTAAAACATGTCGATCATCAAACTGTCTGACAACAGCCACGTCAAGTTTCAAATTTGCGGGGTTAGCGGCCGCATAAACGAGCGAGCTAGTAAAAGCATATCAAGCTCGTGGGAACAACATATCTTGGTCCGGATGCGCAGCGGGTACCGAGACTTCCAGTGCCAATCGTCATTCAGATAGGCAGCTCGGGCTGCTGGAAACCCCGGAGTATGACGTCTTAGACGGCCTGATTGTTCTGAATTAGTAGTTTGGGTTGAAGTATCGTGAGGACGGTGACGTATTTCGTGGGCTTCAGCTGTCCAAGGCCTACTTTTGAAGTATTGTGAAATCGGTGGGCCAGGCTACACTAGGCAATCTCGATGCTTGAAAGGTGGAGGTTACTCAGACAAAACATGTCACGACTTCGTTGACAAGCCCGTAGCAAACGGATATATAAGATCCGGAGCCATACGTACATGTCAACAAAGCCCTTCTATAGCTTCTGTACACCATCATCTACCCTAAATCACTAATCTAAACACATCCAAACCATGTCAAAGCAAATTCCCGGGCCCCCTGGATATCGCATTATCGGCAACATCAACGATGTTGACCAAGATCACCCTCAAGAGTCTCTAGCCCAGTTAGCAGGTATTTACGGTAAGTAACACAGCACTTTTTTACCATGGGAAAGAGGCTACGCTAATATTTTATTTCGACAGGCCCCATCTTTCGTTTAAATCTTCCATCTCCACGAATCTTTGTGGCAAGTGTTGCTCTGGCAGATGAGCTGTGTGACGAGAAAAGATTTCAAAAGGCCGTGATAGGGCCATTGGAGCAGGTTCGCAATGCGGCCAAGGATGGGCTGTTTACTGCCTATCCTGGAGAGCACAACTGGGCTCTTGCGCATAAGATACTCATGCCAGCATTTGGTCCCCTGAACATCAGGTCCATGTTTGGAGGTTGGTCTTTGTCCGCCGATGTTCAAGTTGTTGAGATTTTAACCTATCCCAGAAATGCAGGATATTGTCCACCAAATGATAGCAAAATGGGCACGGTTCGGAGCTGATACCATCATCGACGTCCCCAGTGATTTTACCAAACTTACACTCGATTCGATTGCCCTGTAAGCTTTTTATGCACCTCTTCAGATGATTCTTTTGATAACATGTGGTGTCCTTGATAGATGCGCCATGGGTGAGAGATTCAACTCATTCTACCATGATGATATGCATCCCTTTGTGCACGCCATGACGGGTATGCTCGCAGAGTCTCAGTCCCGATCCCGACGACCTTTCTTTACAAGACCGCTGTTCCGTGCAAGCAATGCGCAGTATCAAGTCGATATTAAAACACTGGAGAGTACAGCCAGGGCTCTGCTCAAAAGGCGAAGAGATACCCCAAGTGACAAGCATGATCTGCTCAACAGCATGATCAACGGGAAAGATCCTGCTACAGGAGAACAGCTGGGAGATGACACTATTATTCGCAACATGATAACCTTCCTCATTGCGGGTAAGGAATCCCTAGTTCCGTCTCTAATCTTGACTCGTTGAGTCTGCGGCTAATCAATCAATTCAGGCCATGAGACAACTTCAGGTCTCCTATCTTTCCTATTCTACGAGCTCCTGGATAGCCCGAAAGCTATGAATCGCTTAGTGAAGGAGATCGACGAAGTCATTGGCAAAGAGCAGGTATCACTCAACCATCTCTCTAAGCTTCCATACTTGGAAGCTTGTCTTCGCGAGACATTGCGATTGCATCCTACTGCTCCAGCCTTCACTCTACAAGCCAAGGGTGATCAAATTCTCGGTGGTGAATATACAGTGAAAGACGGAGAGGTCGCCAGTATTCTGCTAAGTCGCGTCCACCGAGACCCCGATGTATATGGATCAGATGCCGAGGAGTTCAGACCTTCTCGCATGCTCGACGAGAAGTTCCATCAGTTACCAAAGAATGCTTGGAAGGTAAGATTTCTATCATCTACGTGGAAATTATTCGAGGTTGACAGTCGTTCTAGCCTTTTGGAAATGGCGTACGAGCATGCATCGGCCGACCGTTTGCGTGGCAAGAGGCCATCCTTGCTGTAGCCATGATCTTACAGACGTTCCATGTCTACAAAGAGAATCCCAGCTACCAACTGCAGATTCGGACTACATTGACGATAAAGCCGGATAACTTCTTTATACGCGTCACTCCTCGAGACCCCAAGTTTTTGGACTTCCTTGAAGCAAGGCCTGATGGCTTCAAGCTTGCCGCCAAAAGTTCTGGCACCACGAAGTCCCAGGCAGAGAAGAGTCAAGCCGATGCAGATTTGCCTCAGATGAACATTCTTTATGGCTCAAACACCGGAACGTGTGAGTCTTTGGCTCAGTCTCTCGCCTCTGCAGCACAAGACAACGGATTTGCCCCTCATGTATCGTCGCTTGACGTTGGTGCTAAGCCGTTTGGTAAAGACTCTCAAACTGTTATCATCACAGCCAGCTACGAGGGTTTACCTCCTGATAACGCGGCTCATTTCGCCGAGTGGCTCGATATAACTGATAAGGACGCTTTCTCAGGCGCCAGATACGCTGTATTCGGTGTAGGAAACAGTAAGTTGTCGTTACCCAAAGTTCTTCATACGTGGTCCGTGAGTAGCTGACAGATTGATACAGAGGAATGGCATTCAACTTATCAGAAAGTACCCACGAGGTTTGACGATACCCTAGCTTCAAAGGGAGCTACACGTCTTGTGAAGAGGGCAGCTGTCGATGTTGCCCACGACAATATTTTTAATGTATTTGATACTTGGCAGTCGGATGAGTTCTGGCCAGCATTGTGTAAAGCGGCTGGTAAAAAAGGCGCCCCTGGTCAAACCAAGGATCTTCCAGAGCTCAAGGTCACCATCAAGACCGGACACCGGTCCAGTCTCTTACGTCAGGATGTCATGCCTGCGATTGTGACCGACGTAAGTCTCCTCACAAAGCCTGGTGCGCCAATGAAGAGACACATTGCTATCAGGCTTCCGACGGGGACGACATACCGCTCGGGAGATTACCTCGCGATCCTACCCCTCAATCCGCCACAGGTCATTCATCGTGTCATGCAACATTTCCGGATCCCATGGGATGCGACCATGATTATTGAGGACGGCAAGTCTACATCGTTGCCTGTCGGCCAAGATTTACCCGTACACGATATTCTCAGTGGAATGGTCGAGCTTAGCCAGCCTGTGACTAGTCGTCTCGTGTCTAGCCTTGTGCGGTGTATCCCTGGAGAGGATCAGGCAGCTACTCTGAAGAAACGCCTGGATGATAACGAGTTTCAGAAGACAACAACGTCGCTTCTGGATCTTCTCGAGGAGTATCCCGAAGCTGCGTTTCCGTTTGGGCAATTCTTGGCTGCGTTACCCCCCATGCACCTCCGCCAATACAGCATCTCGTCTACACCTCTGAGCGACCCATCAGTTTGTACTCTCACATACACAGTCCTTGATGCACCGGCAAAGGGCAATCGTAGTGGCCATCGTTTCCTTGGCGTGGCGAGTACCTACATGAGGAGGCTTATGCCTGGTGACCATCTCCAAGTCGGCCTGAGGCCTAGTCGAACGGGGTTTCACTTACCTCAAGATGACACAAAGCCCATCATTATGGCTTGCGCAGGTACCGGTCTTGCCCCGTTCCACGGCTTCATCGCGGAGAGAGCTCTGAAGAAGGAAGGAGGTCAACAAGTCGGACCAGCGTTGTTATTCTATGGATGCAACTCGGGTGACGAGGATGATATGTACCGTGACGAATTTGATACGTGGGAGAAGGCAGGCGTTGTCAGTGTGCGACGAGCCTATTCAGCCGCGCCTGAAGATTCACATGGCTGTGTGTTTGTGCAGGATCGTGTCTGGCATGATCGTCGGGACGTAGCAGAAATGTACAGCAAAGGCGCGCAGGTATACATGTGTGGAGCTGGTATTGTTGGCAAGAGCGTTGAGCAGATGTTTGCCAAAATCCGACAGCAAGAGTCAGGTTGTAATAGTGAGGAGGCTGAGGATTGGGTGCGGCAGATGAAGGGTGAGCGTTACTGGGCAGATGTTTTTGCTTAGTGGCGCGGGCTGCCCATTCATCGATACATATTGTCAGCTAAGTTGCCGTGAGGTGTTGTTGGAAGAGAATGTAAGTTATACCTTGATCAGTACTATAGAACCATTTTGTTTTATATATAGAAGCAGTGTGCTATGTACCTTCTAAGAAATGTAGTAGTGATGTTTTACCATAGAAGACGGTTGATTGTGTTTTTCTACCTAGATATATTCTTCTGGCCAGCCTATTTTACTAATGTTACAAAGTAAGTTACTTGGTGGCCTCTTGTTAACACAGCAGCAAGAAAAAGATATTTTTTTAAGAATGAGAGTAAACTTTTCAGTCATATAATACAACGTATAATTAT